>LPNX010828292.1:829950-932123 GCA_001517045.1 Pseudotsuga menziesii
TTATGGGATTTTTCGTACATTGGAATTGAACCTTGTCCATTGGTGAAAAACTCCTTGCTTTTCACCAATCTATCCAACTCAAAGGTTGAGTTGTGGGCTTTGTGGTGTTTTTGTAGTATGGCTTCTTCTTTTGGTATTGACTCATTAAAGTTTTACAGAGATTCCATGGCGATCATCAACTGAGCAAAAAATCAATACAACCTTCAGATTACTACACTTCAACATTGGTGTTGGAGAACAAGAATCCTTATGTCATTTTTTTTCTTAACATAAATATGTCGCTGATGGTGTAGATTTGGGCAGACATTCCCCTTTATTAGGACTAAGGGGAGAATGGCCCATGACCAACTTGGGGTATGTCTGGAGAGATTTCCATAGTCCTATGTGTGCATCCATCTGTGAAGCTTGTGTGGCCCAACCAGTGTGGCTATGGAGATCTTGCTTATGTCATGAATGGACATGCCTTGGAGGCTATGATGATGTTGCAAGATCAAAGACAACCTTTCTTGTAGAAGAATTAAAGATGTTCGAGAAGCCAATGCATGACCATTGAAAGAGGAAGAAGGCCCCAATGACATATGCCATGTGGCCATATGATATATCATATGAGGTTACATGGTGGACATATGATGTACACTTTATGAGTACATGACAGACATATGCTATCTCGTATGTGGGTATACATTGAACATATGTACTATGTGGGTACATTATATATTCTATGTGGACACATGTTGGTTATATGATGTGTACTATGATGGCTCTATGTGGGACTTTATGTAAACCATGTGGGGTTCATGTCGGCTTGGTCTCAAATGTAAATGTATTGTTATGCTATTGTGGAAAGTGGCCTCATGTAAATTAGGAGAGTCTTGTATAAATAGATAGTCAATCCTCCCGTTTGTATTACCACACATCTTGTCTCGTTTCTCTTGGAGTAGTGTATGAAGGAGGTGGGTCGAAATTAGGGTTTCCTCATGAGTTATGTTTTAGGATTTTGCGCATGAGGAAAGCTCTTGATGTTCATGTATGCCTAGTGTTACACCTTGGAGGTCATCTTAATGGAGATAAGTTTTAGATGTCCTCTTTGTCATGATTAGGGTTTCTTCATGTGTTGTTGCTCTTGTATGGTAGAGCATGTTCATGGGATGTCTATACTTGGCTTGAACATCATTATTCTAAGAAAGTTTGTTGGGTTTTCGTCCTCATGAAAGTTTCCCAAGATAAAATGTTGTGTCTCTTGTTTATTGTTATTCTTTACTAGATCCTACATGTTAAATGCTTTATGGTTGTATTTATGGAGAGAAAACTGATTATAATAGTAAGAGTGCATTTATCTATACCAAATTATAAAAGAACAACAAAGTATTGAGCATATTTTCCAAGAGTTGAATGAGGAGGCACATATACTTTCGAAGGAGGCTCTAGCGGGTGACGAGGGCATCCTCACACGAGAGGAATTTGTTGATAGTTCCTTGGAGCATAGAGGCTTCATTAACTACATACGCTGATAGTAAGGAGGATATGTTCTTTATACCTCTCTAGTTTTTTCTAAACACACCTTATCGCAGGTTTTTGCATTATTTGCTTAAACTTTTAGATATACTATGGATGATAATGAGACAAATTAGACTGATAATGTACTTTTTGATTCCCAATAAATAGCAAGAGTACACACTTTTTTTCTTGAAAAAAAACATATCCTTTTATAAAAACCTCTCAAAACCACATTCCCCAAATATGTTTTGTAATTTTTTTTTTACACTTAACATAATTTATTTTACCATGAATACTCTTTTAACACCTGATATTCAAACTGAATCAAGGTATGGCCAGCTCCACCTCATCAATCACACATTTATTACAAAGGGCTCCACAAGAGCATCATGTCACTTACAAGAGTAGAACCTGGGTGGAGAGGGTAACATTCATTCC
Source organism: Pseudotsuga menziesii (assembly GCA_001517045.1). Classification (NCBI taxonomy): domain Eukaryota; kingdom Viridiplantae; phylum Streptophyta; class Pinopsida; order Pinales; family Pinaceae; genus Pseudotsuga; species Pseudotsuga menziesii. The sequence continues at coordinate 831,886 of LPNX010828292.1, forward strand.
TCCCAACCACCGATGCTACATCCATTTGACAAAAAGAAATTAAGGTTAATTAGCCTAATGTGCCCACTCCTTTAAAGAAATTAAAGGTTAATTAACCTAATGTGCCCACTCTCTTATATGTGATACTTTTTAAGTATCCTTATTAAAACATTTATGAATAAGTACATTGTGTAATGGTGAATCCTTGTTAAAACATTTATGAAAAAGGTAAATTGGAGAATGCCTTCGAACACAAAGACTACAACATTTACGGAAATCCATAATATTCGAACCATCACGTCTCAAGGTAACAACGAACCATAATATTCGAATCATCACGTATCAAGGTAACTACGAACGGGCAAAATGAGGGGATTCATGTCCTCCGCTTGAAATTCGACAATTTTTGAGAAAAACCCAAAATACTTTTTAAAATGCGAAGGTGTTAAATCCACATTTTCGTCCCGGGCAATGGTCCAACTGGGTTTAACAAAACAAAGGATCGACTATAAGAGAATTTTATATAAGTGGAGCAGGGGCCGACCATTGAATGATTTCAAGTCGAAGGTAAATATGAGTTTTGCAGTGAAAGCATGCTGTCACAATGGTTCAAGGGCAAGGATTGGCACGCTGGGCCTGGGCGGGGTGGAAGTGGATACTCCGTGCTTGTTATTGGCAACCAGGAAAGGCCTCCCTCATTTCATCACGCCCGACCTTCTTCAGTCCGTCCATCCAAGTGCGCGAGCCATGGAAATCAGTCCCTTGCACTTGTAAGTTTCTCTTAAAAGATTTATCATATCCCATTTTACTAGTTTTTTTTTTGAACAGAAACGATTATGGTATTAATGTGATCTTAGCAGAGAAACTGCTTACAAAGAACCTGATACTCCCGACAGCCGGAATTCTTTCCTCCCTTCAGGCGATTAGCCATTCTAGGGAGGGATATCCTTGCTTACATTCAAGTTTACAATAAGCTCATTGAGATCTACAGGCATAGATTTATTGGCTGCCAGGTCCGCCAGCACATTGAGCCCCCTAAGAATATGATAAAATTTAATACTCCTGAACAACTTAGCCTTGTCCCTTATTCTTATTCTGTTTATCAACCTTTCATTTCGCTCATTCTTTCCTTTACAACCACCATTCAGCGCTTGGATGAGTAGCCTGGAATCTCCAAAAACCAATACCTCGTCCACTCCATTCTTCCGAAGTATCTTAAGTCCTTGCCAGAGCCCATAAGCCTCTGCCATATTATTGGAATCGAATCCAATGTTCCAGTAGTATTCAGTCTCAACTTTCCCTTCCAGGTTTATGACGACTCCTCCGCCTCCTGCTTTCCCCGGATTTCCCCTAGAAGCCCCATCCAAAAATAATTTAAAAATCTTCCTTTCACGAAGCCAATTCTCAAACTGAGATTTGTCCATCCGGACCTCCCAGTCTTCCAAATTTTTGACATTAATGCTATTTCCAGCCTGAACATTGAGTTTTTGCATCCACTTATTTTCTCCGACTGTCAGATCTTCTTTATTATTTGGGATTTTTGCTATACTTACTACCTCGCCTAGTAATGCATTAATCTTGACTACCACCTTCCATGCTGGCTGGCTTTTATTCTGGAATACTCTTTGGTTTCTTTCTATCCAAATGCACCAGCATACCAGTTTTGGTAGTTTTAACCAGCATGCTGTAACGCCTTTTTTGTGCTCCAGCTTCCCTTTATACATTTTCTTCCAATTAAGAAAGCATTCCTGGATACTTTCTGGCCATTGGGTCCCACCCCCCCCACGCTCCATTACTTCCTCCCATACAGCGCTGGTGTAGGGACACCTCAGGAATAGATGCGTGATATTTTCTGTTGCCTCAGCGCAGAGAGGGCATCTGAATGGCCCCATTATCCCTTTCTTCTCCAAGTTCTCTCCTGTTAATACTTTCCCATGCATCAACGTCCAGTTAAACATCTCAATTTTTGGTAGAGTTTTACATTTCCACAGGTAATTCCAGATTGCCGGGTTTATGGGCACGTTATAATTTATTGCCAGGCTTTGGTAGCCCTCTGCCGCTGTATATCTGCCACTAGCTCTTCCCCAGCCGCACCTATCCTTCTTTGTCTTCGCTACAGGAGCTAATCCGGCTAAGTGATTGAGTAACAGACCTTTTTCTGGCAATAATTCTTCCGGGCAGTTTGGTAATGCCCATCCTGTCCACCGATTGGGCCGTTCCAGTTCCCATTCTGAGATATCCCACAGCGTTTTATATCCCATCGCACTCATCCAGTTGTTCAGGCGAGGGAGAATGGGTGGAGGCTTTCCCTAGATCGCGTCCTTCCAAATGCTGATCATTTTCCCATTGCTGGGTATCCAGAACAGGTTCTCTATGAACTGAGGCAACGATTTTTTGCAGAGCTTGTATATCGTTGTTCCTTTCTTGTTCACTCTGTCCCCTTCCAGACAACGGAGTCGTGGCCCGGGGAAATATTTGTTTTGGATCACACGGCTGCATCAGGACGGATTTGGAGCTATTACATTCCACAGTAATTTGGCCCCCATGGCCTGATTTTGGATTCTAAGATCTCTGATTTCTAGCCCTCCCTGCTGTTTGGGCAATTTGATAGTTCTCCAGCTTACCAGGGCAAACTTTTTGCCTCCATCAGTGTTCCCACCTTTCCAAAGGAATGATCTTACCAAGCTTTCAATCTGATTTATGACTTTTACAGGTGCAAGAAGGAGGGAGATTTGGTAGAGTAGGAGGCTGTTCAGGACAACTTTTATTAATACTACCCTTCCTGCTAGATTTAACCAGGCGGTTCCCCATCTAGTGATTTTTTTTTTGATTTTATCCACTATAGGGCTCCAGGCTGAGCTTGTAGTTTTGAGCTTGAAGATAGGGACCCCTAGGTAAGTGAAGGAGTTCCAGCTAACTACTCTGACCATATTTAGAACCCGGGAGATACTTACCATTTCCCTAGGATTTAAATTCCAACCAAATATCTGGCTCTTGCTAAGGTTTAATTTACTTCCGGAGGCTTGGCAATAATGATTCAGTTCCAGCTTGAATCGACAGGCTATAATCGGACTAGCTTCTCTCAGCAAGATTGTGTCGTCCGCGAATTGTGCATGGTTGATATCCTTAGTCCCTCTAGCCATCCTTATTCCCGTTAGATCTTGATCTTGCCTGGCATGTTCCAGCTGAAAACTTAATACCGCTGCCTGGATGGCATAGAGCAGAGGAGAGAGCGGGCATCCTTGCCTCACACCTCTCGAAGCTTGGAAGAAAGGGGCAGCTCTTCCATTGACGAGCGGAGCTATCCATGGCTTGCTGATACAGGCCTTGACCCAAGCTGCAAATTTTGGGGCGAAACCGAACTTTAGCATTACTTGGAAGAGGAACGGGTGGCTGACTCTGTCAAAAGCGTTAGCTAAATCTAGCTTTACCACCATTCCTTTATCTCCGTTCTTGAGACTTGAATGAATTGCCTCTTGTACTAGAATGATATTTTCCCATATCTTCCTTCCTTTAATGAAGCCACCTTGATTCTCCGGGATTATGAAAGGCAGGATATGTTTTAATCTGGTGGCCATAATTTTTGTAATAATTTTGTATCCAATGTTACACAGGGATATTGGCCGGAACCAGTCAAAGGTTTTTGCTTCCTTCTCTTTGGGGATGAGAGCCAAAAATGCCGAATTCATGCTGCTCCTGATCTTGCCGCATCTCTGGGATTTACAGACCATTTTTAATAAATATTTTTTTATGATTTCCCAGCAAATTTTTACAAAATTAACGTTGAACCCATCTGGGCCTGGGGCTCTGTCTTCCTCCATGCTATCGATTGCTTTCTTAACTTCTTCCAACGTGATTATCTCATTCAGCGTTTTGTTATCTTTATTTGTGACCGAATTGGGGATGAGACTCATAAGCTCAGCGTCGATTGGGACTGGCTGGTCTTTGAACAGTTCATTAAAGTGCCTGGACGCTTCAGCCTTTATTTCTTCAAAATTGCTGATTACATTGTCTTGAATTTGGATCTCATTCACACTGTTTTGGTTTTTCCTGGCCTCTGCGTGTTTGTGGAAAAACCCAGTGTTCTTATCACCTTCAATGAGCCATTTGCACCTAGACTTTTGTCTCCACCATTCAGATTCAAGTCTGCAGGCAGCGTGGAGGTCCGATTGAAGCTTGTTCTCCTTTTGGATGTCCTCGTAGTTCACTATACTATCCTCCATGCCGGCCTGATGTAGTTCCAGCACTAGAGCAACTTGGTTTTTGATAACATTTGGATTTGGGATCTCTTTAGCCCAGCTCTTTAGAGATTTCTTGAGCCTTCTCAATTCCTCCTCCCAGACATAAAATGGCGACCCTGTGACCGGACGGGACCAAGATTCTGCCACTAAGTTTAAAAACTCAGTTTGCTTAGCCCAGATTGGATTGAATCTGAACGAGATTGGTCCTAGATTCATATCTTTCACCATCTCGAGGAGCATAGGCTTGTGGTCCGATCCTCCGAATGGCAGACTTGTAGAAGACAGCTTCAGGCCCATCAGGAGAAAGGTGTCCTGGATCAGGAATCGGTCGAGTCTGGCAGCTATATGGCCGGGTCCGATCCTCCTGTTATTCCAAGTATATTTTCCAGATGTGGGCTTTACATCCATGAGGTCCCACTCCATAATGGTCTCATCCACTATTTCTCTGATGGGGTCTCTGACTAGTGAGCCCCCTCTTTTTTCATCTTGGCTTAGGATTACATTCATGTCCCCTGCCAGAATTACATTTCCTTGCAAGTTACTTCTTTCCTCCCGGAGGAGGTTCCAACAGTTCTTTTTTTCAGTAAAAGAATTAGGGGCATAGATATTGAAGATTCTTACCAGTTTGTTGCTGTCAATTTGCCTCAGCAGGATGTGGATCCAGTGAAGGCTTTTCTTGATGTCAATAGCCTCATATTTCTTGGCGTCCCACAGTGTTCCAATGCCTCCAGAGGCTCCCCTTGAGCTAATTGCGGCGCTGCCCTTTTTTTTTCCAGAATTTTTTGCTTACCTGGAGGAATGCATCTTCCTCCATCTTGGTTTCCTGGATCAGGAAGATGTTCGGCTTGTGAAGAGAAGTTAGATCTAACATAGCTTCTTCCTTGATATTGCTACCGAGACCTATGCAGTTCCAGGAAAGAACCCTCATTACTTACTTTTGGAGGAGGTAGGCATCCCTTTCGGGACATGCCCATGCTGGCGAGTATTCCTTGTGTTTTTTAGCAGCTTTTCCAAGGTTAGCTGGGACCCTTGCAGCTTGTCCTTGTAGGTGGCCTGTTCCCGTTCTTCTTTCTTAGATTTCCTTCCTTTGGTTTTAGTCAATCTTGGGGTGGTGAGTTCAATTTCCCCTTCCTCCTCCTCTTCTTCCTCCGTTTCGGATTCTTCTTCATTTTTCTCTCGTCTTTCTTCTTCTTCTGTCATTGGAGTTGCTTCTTCTTGCTCTTTAGTTTGATCTGAAGGTGCTGATTCAGAATCCTTACTATTTTCATTACTTGATTTCTCTTCCATTTGGTTGGAGTCTTCCCTTATTTCAATAGCTTCTTTGATTGGTGAAGTTGCCTGAGTTCTTTCTTGAATAATGACTCTTGCTTCTTTGTTTCCTTTGCCCTTCTTTAGATCCACTCCGGCTTGATTTTTAGATTTGGATCTATTCACTTTATGCCAACCTTCTGTCTTTTCGTGCTGGATCTCGGATTTTTTAGGGTAGTTGCGCATGAAATGTCCGTATTCGTGGCATCCTCTGCATTTGAAGGGAAGCTGTTCGTAGTCAAGTTTTTGGAAATGAGCCCAGTTTCCCACAGTTAGTTTGATGGCTTCTGGCAGACTAGCTTCAAGGTCGACCTCAACACAGATTCGGGCATAGGCATATTGGTCCTTTGGACTGGCCATATCAATATAGTTCCCCAAGGCGTCCCCGATAGCGTGGAGAGATTTAGGATTCCAGCAATGCATGGGGAGATTTGGAAGTCTGACCCATACTGGCACAGCTTTGGGGGTGTCAGCTTCGGGGTCGAAGTCCGGGGTCCATCTGTTTAGATAGAGACCTTGTGGCCCCATGAAGTAGGGTCCGTTCCTGAAAATTAGTTCTTTATCTTCTTTGGATTCGAAGTCGAACAGGAAGTAGCCCCTTCTGACGGCGTAGGACGCAACATTTTTGGAGATCAGTGGCGTCCAATTTCTTTGAACCCAGCTATCAGTGGTTTTTGGCGATGGCCAAAGCCCAGTGAATTGACCGATCAATGCTCTGTCTGCTAGAGAAAGGGCTAGCCGAATGGTTTCTTCCGGGGGGAGGGCAACTTCTGGCACATCTTCAATACGTTTTACGAACTTCGGAGGTTCTCCTCGCCTAGATCTCTTATTTTGAGTGGCTATTAACCGATCAAAGGCGGCTGATCGGAGTCCTGGCGACGAGCCATCGCCTAGCCCAGCCATCGGGCTATCCTTTAGAAATCCGGTCAAACCTCTCAACTCATAAGTCCAGGAAGAAAAGACTCAGATTTCAGCTCGGGTCAACCCAGGAGGGCGTCCTTGGTCCAGGCACCAGATCCAGGCACTAGTCAGCTCCTTCCCCGTGAGCAGGCTTCGATCAGACAGCTACAATCCAGCTCAACCTTTCTTTCAGACTATGGATTCACGGTTCAGGTGCGATCAGGCTGTGAACTGGCTGCGACCATGCATGCAAATTCCATTTTTTTTAAAATTCTCCTCCAAGATCGTTTTACTAGTTGATAACTGCTCTGGCTTCCAATTTTTCAATATATTCGAATTCAGGGCTGTATCCTTGGTGAAGAATAAGACCAACCAAGCTTGACTAAATACTGTCTATTAAGGTATACTTTAATAGAGAAATTTATACATACTACCAACCAAGCTTGACTAAATACTGTCTATTAAGGTATACTTTAATAGAGAAATTTATACATACTGTATTTTAATCCAATACTTAGAGGAGAGGAGCCATAAGTGGGGCAGGGACCATATGTGGAGATAGGGAGTGGTGGGGTACACCCTAATCTTATAAAAAAATCATTTCATGTACAAGTCATTCTTAATGAATATGTACAAATGATAAGAATGAATATGTACAAGTCATTCTTTATATTTTCATGTATTTAAAATTATTTATCACAAAAAGTTTCTTCTCCATATTGAATCCATTTTATTTCAAAATGAATATTTTTCAATTTGAAATTTTATTTCAAGTCACATCAATGTTCGTCTATTTAGACAACTTGGAACTTTGTGGCTGACATGGTTTCAATTTGGATTAGTCACACTTCAAGACAAAGTATCTGTGATAAAAATTTGGATGAAAAAAAGAGCTCGGGAACCTATGGAAAACCAAGTCACACAAGTTTGGATGCACCACTACTGGTGTCTCTCCCCTATTGCTTTTGGTTCTCGAATATTCTGTCAAATTATATTCTATCTAGATAAACGGAAATATTTTTACCTCATTTGGCAGGTTGTCATTTTAGAATAGGTTATATTATATTTAGAAAACAAGAGAGTGCCCTTAACTTGCATTTTATTGAAAACGACTCAAACACAACAATGGGCAGCGGTTTAGAATAGGTTATATCATATTCAGAAAAAGGAAAGTGCCCTTAACTTGCATTTTATTGAAAGCGTCTCAAACACAGCAATGGGCAGTGGTTTTGAATGATAAAAAATTTAGCTTTATTGGCATTGCTGAGTACAATGCCACAAATACAAAGTGGGAGAACCAAAGTGACACCTAAAAAGAGAAAAGAAGATACAAAAGGTAAAGTGTGAATCTATGCAAAGACTTGAGGAACCCTAGGCTCCGAGCACGGGGAATTGCACTAGGAGGAGGATGTACAAATAAGATGGATCTAGAAACCAGAGAGCAAATAATGATGATGATTATGATGCAAGTATGTCATTTCCTGCTTAGATCCATCTCTCTTAGCATCCAAGCTTGAATGGAGAAAGCTTAATATGGAATGTTGTCCTGAAGGAGATCCAAGGGAAATTCTAGACCACCCTGACTTGTTGTGAACAAGGGATCACACTTCGCTTAGGTGGTCTTGTTTGCCTACTGATAATGGATTTGGTCTAGAAAAGCTGCTAAGGTCTCTTGGTGGGGGGATGGTCCCCTTGGTCCACGTAGATCTAGAATTGGATACCATGTTATTATCCTTCTATGTCTCGGTGTGCCTTTCTGATGGGAGCACCATAAATAATGAAGTAATCGTCTAGGTAGAATCTGGTCTAGTAGGAGGTTGAAGAGTATGGGAGTAGTCTGAAGGCCTCTTGCATGTATAAGGCTAAGCATCCTTGGTCAAGGTACGTACATAAATTGGAGACGATTTGGGGTCTTCTAAACAAACAATGTAACTGCCCATGAATCTCATAGTAGATGGGGCAGCGGAAGACAAAATGCTCCTATGTCTCAAGCTTTCGAAGATGGCACAGTGGCAAATTCTGTCTAACCAATCACTTTGGTGGTCCATCTCAACCTGGAGTTTATGTGAGCCTACTTTGAATTGGCCCAGGGGAATGTGAAGAGAGTGCCCCAAATGCTAGTGTGTGTATGGGGATTGGATGATAAGTCCATCTCTCATCTCCATGAAGTGCTCAACATAGAAGGCAATCTTTGAACGTAACCTGCCTTGAGGGTTTGTCCAAGCGACTTGAATAAATTGTCTGTAGATGTTGTTTTGGATGGTATTGTTCAACTTTTGTCTAGATGGTAGGAGGTGGCAAGGTGCATCTAGTGAGTATTTGAACGGAGGGAGATGGTCCATCAAGATACACATTGACTCTTAAGGGATTTGAAACCCCTGCAAACCAATATCATGTGCAACTTGGAGGGCTAGCTAAGGCAATGGAATCTGATGAGCGATAGGTTAAGTGTGGGTACTTGTCCTACCCCTTTATTGAGTCGACGAAGCTCAAGATGCAGTGTAAAAGTGAAACAAGTTTGAACACCGATTCAAGCTAGAGTGGTCGAGCCTCGAACTATACGAGAATGATTGGTTGAGGTACTATTTGCTTGCATTTGATGATGCATTAGAGGATAAAGTTATGTAATCTCTTGATTGAGGCCCAATTAGAGTTTAGTAGACCAGGTCCCTAGACCTCTGAGTTATAGCGATTTGTCGGTTGGACAAGTGTATTAATGAGGGACATCTTGGACTGTATGTCTTGAAAATGGTGATGGAAACATTGACTGTTGAGAATGGCTAAGGATCCATAACCCTTGTTGACTCAGGGCTGAAGAGCATGTCTCAACTTGAAACGAGGCCTTGAGAATTGTATCCCCATGTAAGTATATGTGTTGGTGATATCGGTCTCACTAGATTCTTTAGATACGTTGACCAGAGATGTTTGGCCTTATACATATAGGAGGTCCTCAGGATGTGAGCCCATATTTTTCAGCCTCCTACTAGACCAAATTCCACCAAGCAGATCAATTTCTTTCTTCATGGTGCTACCCTAAGGAAGGGGCACCAAGCGACACACCAATATCAACACAGCCTTAGATTCCCGATCAGTTTGAACCCGTGGGACCTTCCCATTTCGCTCGAGATCTCAATGGTAGGACTAGACTAGACCCCTCCCCAAGAGGTGGACGAGATCATCAAGATCTTAGAGGCGAGCTACCTCCCCTTGATGACACCATGGTGGGCGGTTTAGAACCCAACAAATTCTAACTTTGGACAACATTCTATTTTGATTTTCCTTCATTCAACATCCGATGTTACGAGAGATGACTCTATTTCATGACATACCTGCTTCATTACTCTTGGTTCTCATCACGTTCTCATTGTTCTTGGATCTCTACTCATGTGCATCTCCACCCCCATGTGGGTTCTAAGAAACACACGACCACTGCTGAGAGGGGGGTGTGAATCAATATTACTTGTTAGTTTTCCAATTTCTTTTTCAGTCCTTGACTAAACAACATTAATAATTCAAATTCGAATAAGTGTTAACAAAAATACACAATATTTATACTCTGAATGTTTACAACTGTAAATTGATTTAGTTTATATTTAATGAGGTGCTTCAACACCTCAGGAGGCTGCAACCTCCAAGTTTTGTCAAAATGATGTTACAACATCCCAGGCAAGCTTCAACTTGCCAACAAGGATTTATTAGTCTTTCCCTAGCACCACCCAACCTCCCTAGAAAATAGAATATCAAAAGTAAGACTTTGTAACAAAAAAACAATTCTTTTTGTCTTCAGTCTGCCCACAAAGGTAATCAACCAGTTTAGCTCTACCTTCTGAGTTTGTTGCAGCCCTCAATCTTTAGCTAAATACTAGCAGCTGTTCTTTGATATCGAATATGACTTCGCCGGTATGAAGTAGGTATGTGTGATGCTGTAAACCCTTAAGACCTTCACCGAAAACAAAGATATGAACTTGGGACTGTCTTGTAAACCGTCCACCTAAAATTACAAGATGATGATGCTGATCTATCTGAACTACTGTTGCCTCAGCCCTTTCTCCTTCACTCTCGACTTCATAGAGATGCTGAATCTTCACACTCAGAAACACAAGATACCCTTTCCACTGTGGTCTGAATTGCGGCTGCCTCAGCCCTTTCACTTCACACCCAAATTCAGAGAGATTCTGAATTTTCTCCACACACTTTTTTAATTAGAAGTTGAAATATCACATATATAGTAGTCAGGCTACCATATTCTATTTTTCAGATACAGTACATTGTCCAGCCAGATATCCTACATATGAGATGCTGAAATGAGCAGTTTTGATGGATCATTATTTTGTTAGTGGACTATTAAGTATTATACTCTCCCATGTCAGGACTTAGTCTTAGGACACTCAGATTCGAGGATTGATGTAGCCATTTAGTCATTTGCAGATCAGTTAGTGATGCCCAGATTGGTGTTAGTGTTTTCTCATTGGAAAGATGATGGTTCAGATGGATTATTTGCATAGTTATGACTCGACATTTATTATATTGTGTTATGGTTATCATTGCTCTTATACTCATCTTTGTGACATATATTAGCATTTAGTGTCATGATCTGGCGGTCATAAATATATGGACTTGGATGTATTTGTATTATGTATTGATGTCCCTGCTTAGACTTGGAAGTTCCTGATCTATACTCATTAGTTTTACCCTCCCTAGGGAGAATAGAGGTAGTCATTCCCACCATACTTTGGCTTGCTAGTGTTGGCTTCATTGATTCATTGTCTCCACCCATCCATTTCCTTCCAGTTTTGTTTTAACCCGACTTACTACTTGACTTGTGGCATGGAGGACCCTTCCCCGCTAGAACCTTTGTTGGACAAACCTCTCTGTTTATAGTGTGTCTCGACTTTGAGTTGGTGACAAATCTTGCCTTTGGTGAGTTGGATTGTATGCCTAAATCATTCTGGTCGAACTCCCCCTAGTCACTTGAGATGTCGTTGGCTAAAACTGAAAGCTCATGTACTACTTGTATTGGAAATGTTTATATATGTGCCCATGGAAAATGTAAATTCTAAAATGTGTTTCTTAACATATACAAGCAAAGGGCAAGAGCAATGAAATGCTAAAATACTTCGTGAAGGGTATAAGAAAATGTCTTAAAAGCAATGGTTAAATATATGCTATATCCAAATATTGCTGACCTTATAAATTTGAATATGTTATGGATGAAAGCTGCAGTTAGCTGTGCTTTTAAGCATTGGTGAAGTCCCGAAAAGGTCATATAGGCCAAAAAGGCTGTGGAAATAAAATTGATGGTCCTAATGAACCTGGATCAAACTTGATGTAGACATGATGCCTAAGTTGAATAAGCACTCTCTGAACAACTCAACCATTTGTGAGGCACTGCCATTCCCTGTGTTGTTGTTTGTCTGGCATGTGGTTTATAGTGAGTATTCCCTTCCCATATCCAAAGTGTCATGATGTTAAGTTGGTAGTCATTCTTTACCCTAGTCTTGTCAATTTCAGCCTTCAGCCTATAGCCTTCACTAGCAAATTGACTACAACTATGAAGTGAGTATAGTCCTGAAAGTTTGGTCTGAGTAAATAATAAATAAAACCATATATAGGTATTTGGTTAATGTACCGCCAGTGAGGTGACTGCTACTTCTTATGAATGTTACTTAAATGATTTGTAGAGCATGTATTAGCCTTGTAACACTTGCAGCAAATGGATGATAGCCTGAGTTATATTATTGGTATCTGGTCATTTACAGGTGATTATATTGTTTATTAGATATTGTTGATGATCAGCCAGAGACTTGGTAGGGGTATGAATATGCACCCTAGATGGATTTGGACTCTCTAAGTCTAGTGAGATAGCTTATGTTCAGTTCCGGGCACTTGCAGAGATGATAAGGCTCATTTTACCTTTCTGATGCAGTTTTGCTTCACATGATGATGTGTCTGAGCAGGGAGATGTTTTATTGGGATCTCCTAGGGCGCTGTATGGGGCATAAGGGGGTGCAACCACTTGATTGTACCATAGTACCGTCATCCTAGAGACCTTGGTGGGCTCCGTTTGACAACGCAGGCACCCTAGGAGGCTGTTTTGGTAGGATCACGTTTTTCGAGGCAGATTAAAAAATGATTAAATGTCAATTGAAGAAATCGGTTTGGGCTACTGAGGCAAGGAAATGACATGGGATGAGTCATGATGATGAGTGTGATGTCTTCCGCACCTTCTCCAGCAGCTGATTGGGCCCACATTTATTTTTTGGGCATTTTTATATTATTTTCTGGAGCTTTTGGGAGGCTCACGATTCCTCAAGGAGGCACAAAGTCAAAAAATTAAAATATTATATTATTTTATTGTGCCATGGGGAACCCATAAGGAGTTAGTTAACACTCCATGGACCCACCATATGCTTCATTTATTTCTTGTTGAGTGGGGTACCCTCTTTATGGGTGATTTAGTCCACTTTGGTACTTTATGGTTATGTTGATCCATGTATTGTATGTTGAGCTCATCTCAACCATTGATTAGAACATTTTATCTTTTAATCTTACCCACTCATTTTGAAAGTGGTTAGGATTTTGGTTCTCTCGTTTTTATTTAAAGGAGAGAGCTTCTCATTTGTAAGGGGTCTTTGGCTCCTGAATTTGAATAATATAAATGATTTTTTGTGGATATTTTCTGGATCTGCTTTGCATTTGATGTTCTTTGGTGGTGATTGGAAAGTCTCTTGCTTCCTAGCATTCAAAATATTGTGTGAGATCTATATCTTTTTTTGGGATCATTGTCTTGTCTACAGGAGGAAGTTTTCAGTTGGAGCGTTTTTGCAGGGGGACCTCAACTTGCTCGGATTGTCTTCGTCTTATATCAGGGGGTTTTCATTAGCTTCATTGTGATCTATGATTACATCTTGTTACATTTTTGTAGATCTAGCTTTTTCTTTCATGGTACAACAAATCTGATATTGTTGACGTTTGCTTGTGCATGATAGGGGGGCGCATTAGTCACTTGGAGCATAATGTTGGTCCTAGAACTCACTCAGATTTTCCAAATTTGATCATGATGGCGGGGATCATCATCATCAAGGCATCTACAAGCATTTCCAGGTAAGATCTATAGGTCAGTCTCTTCTCTTTCAGATCTCAATCCATTGTACCTGCTTTTCTTCAAATTTTTCTGAAAAACTCCTAAATAATAAAAATCCAAAAAATACTTAATCAGGGAACCACTTGATCTTTGGACAAACCACTGCTGGGTTTTGTAGATCGGGCAGCCCTCTCACCAAATCCTACTCAACGCTATCCAGATTGTGATTGGTTTGCCCTAGATCTGAATTTCTGACTGCTCAAAGCCTAGCACCCCTACTGAAATTTTGACTTTTCCAGATCTAATTTTTTCCGGAAAATAATCACTTGGGTTTATAGATCAGGTCTTCTTCAATCCAGAACACCCTAACGCTGAGCTAGTTCCTGCTAGGGAGCCTTAGATCTGAAAAACTAGCTTTTAGCATCCTAGCTTCCCTCATTAGATTTTGACTTTTCCAAATATGATTTTTTCTGAAATTTTCTGACTTGGGTTTGTAGATTAGGCCATTCTGATCTCATCTCTCCTCCAACACTGAGCTCATAGTCTCTTGGTTGTCCTAGATCTGCAGATCTGCCTCTCCAAACCCTATTGTTAGCCCTCCTTCTGCTGGTTTCCCCTGCAAACTGAATTTTTCGGGCAAAACATTTTCCTGGGTCCATAGATCAGGGCATATCCCAAGTGGGTTCACTCTAACGCCGTGCAAATATTAACTCCATTGCCCAAGGTCCAACAGGCACTGATCTCCAAGCCTAGCGCTAGCCCACTCTTGACCTCTTTTCCATGAAAGTTGACTGCTCCTTGATGACTCAGGTAATCTGACATTTTCATATCTCTCATTGAGTCTATCCGTTTGGTACTAGACAATCCCAACTCTGTCCGTTTGGTACTAGACATTCCCAACTCTGTCCTTACTCACCCTGCCTCGGTTATGTTTCCCAAGGCAGCGATTATCTTCATTAGTTGCTAGTACGTCAACCCCAGATCTTGCATCCACCCCATAAGTTACCTTGGTTCCATTTTGGATCAGACTTAACACTTCCAAAACCTTAATCCAAAGCCTTGGCACACTTGGTAACATCTCCCATAGATCTAGGGTCTTCAATTACCTTACACCTTACGTACCCCAAGCCTACTTGATCTGATCTGGTGTCTAGGTCTGATCTCTCCTGTCGGGAGTAGATCTGGGTCTCCCCCTTTGTTGTCTCGGACTTAGATAACATAAAGCGAAGACTGCCTTGATTGGCGTGACAACCATACATTTGGGAGTCTAGGCAGTCTTGGTTCAACCTCCTTAGTTGCTTGCCCCTCTACCATCCATCCTGAATCCATCATCATAGGCAACTACAAGGTTGGTGATAACAGTATTCTTCCACGTGGAGGATGTAATATGTTTATGTGGCCGACCTGGCATTTAGATTAGTGTTCTTTATTTTTCTTCAACTGGGGCCGACTTCTAATTGAGAAGTAGGCCTTTAAACCATGTCTGCTTGTCTTAACCTTTTGTTTTATATTATATTTATAACATGGCAAGACAACTTTTCTATGCATTTAATAGTTATCCAAAGGTTTCACCAATGTACCCAAATCTTCATGTGCATGGGCTTCTCCAATCATTTTGAGGGCTTCTTACGCATAGGATCTTAGTGGCATGGGTTTCTCCATAGTTTTGTGGGCTTATGTCAACACCGCCATGCTTAAGATTTGTGAGGCATCAATGATTTCATTGTTGTCAAGGTGGCTAGTCATTTCAAGGCTTTCTAGGCATAATTAGTCCTTCTTCATACTTTTGACATTAATGCCAACAATTCCAACAGGTTCTCGTGTTCAGGGTTTCTCATGCTTTAGCATAGATCTCATTATCTACTCTAAGTTATTTTACTTTTGCATCTTGACTTTTATAGGAAACCTTTTGATACTCCCGCTTTGTAATGACATCATTGTACTAACCAATCCCATTGACCTACTTTTGTGGTCATTAGTTGGACACTAATAAATTTATCTTGTCTTATCTTCTCTGAAGAAGAAATAGTGATCTTGAAAATCCTTCTTCAACCCATTGAAGATCATGACTTTGGTTTTACCCAAGGTTGACCATCAACAGTTGAAGGGTGTAGAAAGTTTCAAAGCCTCTAGTTGTTGTTAAATTATTGAACCATTGATCTACAGGCAAATGAGAGCAATTGTGAAGTAGAATTGTGCAGTGGAATATCAAGAACAATGTACACTGAACAAGACAAATTTGAGACAAATATGATAAGAATTGATCAATAAATTACACCATTAATCTTCATTAATACCAACAGTATACAACAATGTTACAATAAGGAGAATTCAAATCATGTGGATAAGATTCGAATCTACCAAATAAGCTCGACTGACCGACCAACTGAGAGTGTCTAAATTGCTGCTTGGGAGCCACTAGTCTAACTCCTGATGTCTAAATTAGTCTTACAATCAATTAAACTAGTTAAACCAATTCAACTGATGAGGTAGGTGGAAAAAGGCGCCACTTCCCCATGCAACCATGCAAAACTGGCGCTACACTAACTAAGAGTGATCTAACTGAATGTAACTGGAGGTTGACTCGGCATAACTGCCTACCTACCACAACCAACTTATGGAGGCTGCTGGTGGCACTCAGAGTGGCTCCTAAAATGTAGGGATTGGTCTTAGGGGCACAATAACTCATGCATGCACATGCAGTAAGTGGCAGTTAACCTCTATATGTGCTCCCCACACTCTAGTACAGTAATAATGTCTCCCTAAGTTAGACAAGGTGATCAAATAGACTATATATGGACAAGGGAGGATTATATAATCCTAACACTTTCCCTTAATCATAACTTGGACAACTTTGGGCCCTAGAAACTAGCCCAAAAATCACCCATACAATCTAATGAAAAATAAAAGCTGCTTAATAAACTAAGGGAAATGGGGAAAACCTCATGGGAAACCCCCCCCTCAATATAAGCAGTGAATCGGGAAAACAAGCTATACTTCAGAGGAAATTTTCCTCTTTGGGTAAAAACTTGTAAAATTTTGCTGCAATTTGCAGCTCTATGGAGCAACCATGCAAAATCATGGTTCTTTTGTGCATCAGCATCCTAGGAGGAGGATTTGGGCACTCAGATTAGATAATGGGGGTGAGTATACCTCCAAGGAGTTTGATGAGTATTGCAGACAGGAGGGCATTCAGAGACAGTGGTCAACACCATACACTCTTGAGCAGAATGGAGGGGCAGAAAGGAAGAACCGATCTATTGTTGGAGCAACAAGAGCCATGTTACATGATCGGTCACTTCCTTTCTTTCTTTGGGCAGAGGCATGTAGTACAACTGTATATTTTCTGAACAAGAGTCCCCATCGTGCCTTGGGGAACAAGACTTCTGAGGAGATGTTCACAGGCATGAAGCCAGAGGTGAGTCATTTTCGTATATTTGGTTGCTTGACTTTTTCACATGTCCCTTCTCAAAAGAGGACAAAGCTTGAGCCCACAACAGAGAGAGGCATCTTTGTGGGGTATGATGAGACTTCGAAGGCCTTCTGCATTTATCTTCCTGCTCTAAGGAAAGTTGTTGTGAGGTGGTAAGTGAGATTTGAGGAGGAGCGAGCCTTCAAGAAGTCCAGAGAGTCAGTGCAGGGAGAGCAGCAGGTTCCCAGACCTCAGGTAGCTTCACAAGTACCTTCAGTACAGGTGACAGGCTCACAGGTTTTTGGGGTTACTGGACCATAGAGGACAGGCATAGGATCTTCAGGGTCAGTGGTTCAGCCAAAAGGTTATTCAGGGATAGGTTTTGGTTCTCAGGTCACAGGTTCACCTTACAAAGCTACATGATCATAGGGTTCACCAATTGTTGGTTCACCAGCTCTTGGTACATAGGTTTCTGGGCCTTCTACTTCTGGGAGTTCCTCAGATGATGACAGACCAGTTTGGAAGCAACCTTCAGGGAAGAAGAATCCTAAATGGCTTCGGGAGACCTTAAAGGAAGCTAAGGAGTTTGGAGCGCCCAAGGAGCCAGTGAGGGCTATAGTGATGCCAGACAGGTTGGGTATGGCATTGGTTGCTAGTCTTCGTGATACAGAGCCATCTACTTTTGAGGAGGCCTCTCAACATCATGTGTGGAGAGATGCCATGATGGGAGAGTACCATTCCATTATGAGGAATGATGTTTGGGAGATTGTTCCGAGAATTGAGGGGAAGTCAATGGTGACTTCTCGTTGGCTTTACAAGGTAAAGCATGCTGCAGATGGCTGTGTCGAGAAATACAAGGCTCAATTTGTGGCGTGGGGGTTCTTATAGGTTGAGGGAGTTGATTATGATGAGACCTTTGCACAGGTTGCTCGTCATACTTCTATCAGATCATTGATTTCCATTGTTGCGAAAATGGGTTGGAAGATCCATCAGATGGATGTGAAGACCTTATTTCTCAATGGAATCAAACACGAGGAGGTTTATGTGGAGCAACCACAGGGCTTTGAGATTTATGGGAGAGAGTCTCATTTGTGCAGGCTGAAGAAAACCTTGTATGGGTTGAAGCAAGCTCCTCGAGCTTGGTATTCCAGGATAGACTCTTACTGTTGATGGGTTTTCAGAAGAGTGAGGCTGATCCGAATCTCTATTTCATCATGGTTGGAGATGATCCGCTCAATCTTCGGTTGTATGTGGATGGTTTGTTTATCATAGGTGGGGAGAGACCTATTGCAGTTTGCAAGAGAGATCTTGCTTCAGAGTATGAGATGACTGACATTGGGTTGATACATTATTTTTTGGGATTGGAGGTTTGGCAGGAGCATGGTCATATTTTCTTGGGGCAGGGAAAGTATGCAGTAGATATTTTGAGGAGATTTTGGATGGAGGAGTGCAGGCTGATGTCTATGCTTATGGTCACCAACTGGAAGAAGCTTCATGCTTTCGAGGAGAGTTGGTGGATCCTACTTTATATCGTTGGCTCATAGGTTCGTTGATGTATCTGGTCAACTCTAGGCCAAATTTGTGTTTTGCGGTGAACACTCTCAGTCAGTTCATGGTGGAGCCTAGGAGAGTGCAACTGGGTTGTTGCAAAACATGTGTTGAGATACCTTGCAAGTACAGTGGATTATGGTCTGGATTATAGGAGGTCGGATGGGGTTAGATTGATTGGCTTCACGGATTCAGATTGGGCAAGTAGTGTGGTAGACCAAAAGAGCACTTCCGGATGTTGTTTCAGTTTGGGCTCGGCAGCAGTGTCGTGGTTCATTCAGAAGCAAAAGTCTGTTGCTTTGAGTTCTGCAGAGGCCGAGTACATGGCAGGTAGTCAAGCTAGTTGCGAGGCACTGTGGCTTCGCAAGTTATTGGTGGATTTATTTGATTAGGAGCCGAGGCCTACAGTGATTTACTGTGACAATCATAGTTGCATCCAGCTCTCTGAGAATCTTGTATTTTATGACAGGTCAAAGAATATTGAGATTAGATACAATTTCATCCGTGATTATGTTCAGAGAGGAGCTGTGGCATTGCAGTACATTTCCACTGATGAGCAGGTTGCAGATATCCTGATGAAGTCTCTTGGAAGAGGCAAGTTTATTCATTTCAGAGACAAGTTGGTTGTGGTGAAGAACAACTTCCTCGGGAAGAGGGTGTTGAATTTTTATACCTTGGGAGTTGTTCTCCTTGGTGACTTTTGCCTAAGTCACTAGGAAAAAGGGGTTATGTCACATGGACTTTATATTAATGACTTTAGATGAGCATTAAATACACTTTAGATAGTAAAGTGTACTTTAAGTAAAAATTCAAAAAGTGAGTGAATTAATTTTTAATTTGTGGAGAAAAGTGATTTAATCACAACCACTCATCTAATCTAATCTGGGCCCTTGGATTAGATGACTTTTCACTTACCCACCCATTTTTACCTAAAAGACAAATTTTCCATGTGAAGAGGCATTCATTCAGTTTTGAGAGAGAAGATCAAATTTCTGAATAAGAGGGAAAAATGCAGCTGGAGCATTTTTTCCATGGCACAAAAATCGAGGTGAAGGTACAACAGTTGGGGCACAGAAATCGAGGCATCCGTAAAGAGCATTTATTGCAGCCGTACCATACTGTTGGTACAGTACGGATTCAGTTCGTACAGGGCACAAAAATTGAGGCAGTCAGTTGGGCATGTATTTCGAGGTAGAAATTCCTTATGTCCAGTGGGCACTTTTTTCAAGGCAGTCCGTATAGTACAGGCCGTACAGCCTGTCAATACAGTGGCCATACAGTCCTGTAGCAGCACAGAAATCGAGGAGGTTGCAGACAAAAATTTCTGGGTTTGACATTTTTGATTTTGGCACGTTTTTTGAGGCTGATTTTAATTGTCTGGTTGAGATAAGTTGTGACTGAAAATATTTGCTTACTGCTGTATTTTGAAAGATAAATAAAGAATTTCTCTCTCACAGGTTTTCCCCGGAGGTTGGGGTTTTTCCAGGGTCATTTGACTGAAATTCCCGAGTTTGATTTTTTATGTGTGAATGAGTTTTTTAAATTGCTGCTCTATAAATTGTAAAAATTCTTCTTGTGTTTCAGTCCTATATTGTTTATGAGAAATAATATAATTTGCAGCAGAATGATAAATTGGGTTGGGCATTAAACAATGTTGAAAACGGAGGTTGAAACCGGGTTGGGAGAGTGCCGAAAATTTTACAATTTAAGTCTTCTGCATGCAAGGACACATGCATGCAGGAAGACCTTCCTTGTTGCTGCTAGTTTAACAAAGGTAATATCTCTAGATCTGGGTCATGAATTGCAAACTCATCATAACCCATTTCAAGTGTCCGGTTGGGGATGCTACAGTCCTAATTTTATGACCTGAGGCAGAGCACAACTAAAGAAATCATCAGCCGAAATTTTACAGTCAGTTCATAAATTTCTCCCAGGTGTTTGTAAGCCCTGTTAAGGGCAGGCTATGGCTCAAATTTGGTGGCCCAAAGTGAAGTGGAGCCCTGGGAATCAATTTCTGAAGTTCTTCATGGAGTTAAGCTCCGTTGGTTGAGTTGTATTGGAGGCTTCCAGCTTAATATTAACCCAATTACAAATGGAGCAGCATGTTGGAACCCCTGTCAAATCTTCTCATTGGCTGTGGGGGATTACCACATGATCCCGGAACAACCATTTGATGAAACTAACGTTCCTGACTCTTGTGTGCTTCATGGAATCATTTCATTGGAACAGTCAGGAGATACAAAGTATCTGTAAAAGGGGGGGAGTTTGGTTTGGATCAAGGGGGAATAAAGGAGATATAGGAGAGAATCAAAACGACTATAACACATGTGCAGGAGGCCCATGTGCAGGAGGCCCATATGGATGGGCAGTCATTTTAAGATTTTTTTCTGCTGCAGATCTGGGAGAGCCAAGGGGAACTTCAGAGACTAGGGAAGGAAGCTCCTATCCGGAGTACCCAGCACAACGGACTTACCACTCTTGCATATTGGTCTGTTGCTTCTCCAGGGATGAACTAATTTCTTCTGTTATTCATCTCCACTTCCTCACATTCTGAGATTGTGATGATTATTGAAATGCCCTAGGGCAATTAACAACAGTGCTTACTGCTTAGTGGATGCTCATGTTTGTGGTTTTGTATTTGGGAGATGGTTTAATGAGATTTGATAATGGCAGCATTTATGTTTTGATTTGTATTATGTTCATAAAAAATGACGGGCTGTTGAATTCTTACTGGTAGTTTAACGGAGATTTCCCAACTATCTTTTATCAATCAGCGATTTTATGATTCTTAATCTGGTTGAACTGCTGGCTTTACTGGTAGTAAATTCCCAGTATGTTTTCTAAATTTGTGGAAAAAATGAGGATTCAACGTTAGCTTTTTCATGATTATATGGTTTGTGTGTGTTTCTCTATCTTCTGCATACCCACCGTTAAATCTGTATCACATAGAGATGGATAAAGGTACCCAATGCAAAGAATCTGTGTGGTTGTGTTTTAAACTATGCTGTTAACAGTTACCCCTTCTCTCTTAAACGTCTTCATTTAAAGTTTCATTACCAGTGCGGTTCAAAATATATTCCAAGTACAGTTATGGAAAAACCCCTTGGGATGGAAAAGCACCAGCCCTGAAGAAGCAGAGCCACTGCTGACGTGACAGTGGGCAGCCAGCTATGCAAGTGCTAAGGGATTCCCCCCTTTGTCCAAAGGACTCTTCTTTCTTGGCCTAGAGAGGGGAAGGTCTGGGACCTCCAATGGGTGCCCCTGAAACCCATTTCTCTCTGTCGCCAGGGGGAACATTTTGAGGGGAACAACACTTCAATATGTTGTGTATGCACGCCAAAAACCAATAGCCAGGTGTTTTATATGGTAAGAACCATCTATTGCTGTGTCTTATTCATGAAAATGTTTGATTAGGCTTACAGTCAAATTTAATGGTTTGCAACTTTGCTATTATGAGCATTGTTGATCAGTAGGTGAGAACAATAGATTTGTTGGGATGTTAGTTTTAAGGACTTGATTTAAAGATGGTAGCTTGGCATTTCTTGTTTGCATTAAAAACATTAAAGTGGTTATAGTCTGTGTCATTCCTGAAATTGTCAGCATTTTTTCTGTTAACTTATAAATGCAGTTTTATATTCTGAAAATGAAATGAAGTGTCTGAAGAGTATTTGATTTTTTTATTTTTATTTTTCTAATGAATACATGGTTACAAAGTTTTGGTTATTTAAATAATTTTGTCAATTTTGGAGCTTAATACATTACTAGAGTCTGTTTAAAGGAGCTATTGTTATAGTGATGTATTTGGATTTATTTCCCTATAGCTGGGAGTGTCCCTCTCCCAGTACTGTGGCAGCCATTGGAGGAGTGCATGGAATGTTAAGCATGCCTGAGTATGGATTTATAGCAATTCCAAGGGATTCAATTATGTGCATACCAGTTGCTGAAGGCAGCAATAAATTTGGAGCTTCATTTGAGACCCCATTTGGACATAGGATGGTAAAATATTTGATCTTACTCTTTTATGCTTGAAGGAATATGCTATATTTAACTGCATGTGCTTTCTTGATAATACCATCTGCTATTTACTGATGGTGTAAATTGTGATCTTTAGGCAAAACCTGTACAATATATGGAAAGTATATGTGCTTTAAAGCCAAACTTGTGGTCTAGCCTACCTGACGAAGTGCCTTCATGGGCATCTGACAAGAGGAACAGAATTTCAGTGGACAGAACAACACGTTGGCTTGATGAGTGCCTTGCTATGCAACCTGTAATTTTCAGACCTAAATTTCTAGCAGGCATAAATTTGCAATGCTTTAATTATTATTGTTTTATATCTTTACAGGTTAATTTAAATCATATGTTGAAAAATGTGAGAAGAGAAACTTAACTTGGATTAGAATGTTAATTATCAGCTTTGTTTGTCCTCATCGACTTTCTCCATTTTGGAATCTCTGCTTTTAAAAATAAATTGAACCAATGGATCATTACCTGGCTAATACCTGCTCTTCTAGAATCTAGACAAGAATGTAGGCAGTAATGTTGGGTTGAGTTTCTACTTGAAATGTTGGGAATGTTTCAAAAGCATAAACACAGTTTATTTCCAAAATATTTCCGTAAATAAATAATGTTGTTGATAATCTAGTTCTAGGTTGTTGGATCTCTTGTATTTAAAATCTAAAGCACATTGTAGCATCTTGTTATGACTGCTGATAACTTAATCTATTAGTCAATCTGTGTTTTCTATAATATAAGCCCTGCATAGTGACATCGAGGAGGAAATTGGAGGTGTTATTGTGTAGTTGCTACTCCAATAGGGCCAAATTGTGTCCAATCTGAATGAAAGTGAGGTGCAGGTAAATTTTATTTCAAATATGTGAAGCATTAGTTTTGGGTCTTGTAAGTTCATTACGAGAATGAATGCTTATGGCAGGAAGTGCCTTTGAAAGGAGGAGGAATGATTTTACATTTATCAAGCTGCTCTTCATATGCAGTAATTAGCCATAATGTATGCACATAATTTTAAAAAGGCAATTCAATTTATGATAGTTGAACACACTAGAATAATCTGAATAGGTTGATAATGATTCCTGTACCCAAAATGTAACTACTACTGCAGCTACAGAAGTAACTGAAGTAGAAAGCTAAGAGTGACAGAAACATAGAGCCAAAAGAAGAGAAAAGAGTGGGTGCACCTGCTCACCCGAGGGGTGGATTGCACTTGCAAATCCCAGTAATGGAGGAAGAAGACTTAGCCAGATCATTGTTACAAATATTTTTTCCTGGCATTTTATTGGCGGGACTCATAAATTCGTCTTATTGTAAAAATCGGTAAAATATCGACAAATTATCAACAAATATTGGCATTGGCAAGATTTATAATACAAAATATATTCATTTTCCCCTTTTCTTTGAAAAAATAAGAAGCAACAACATCAAATAATATTATAATTACATTGCCTCACAAATATGAAAAGAGACATGCATGCTGGCCTAGCCTTTACTTGTTGATTTTTCTAAGCAACATTGAGAGCCATTCTCTTAGGAGAACGGGGACACCTGGTCCGGGACTATGGCGTGGACTCAACCTAGTGTTGACTCTTGAGTGATCATTCTGTTGAATGATGATATCTGGTCCTTGACCATGATATGGACCCAGCTCTGCCCTGAGGGGACTCAACCTTCTGTTGAGTGACCATTCTGTTGAATGGTAGACATCTGGTCCGGGACCACGATGTGGACCAATCTAGTACTGGTAGACTCAGCTTAGTTCTGACTCCTAAGTAGCCATTCTCTTGGAGAATGGAGGCGCTTGGTCTGTTACCAAGTATTTGACCTAGGGTCAAATTATGCAGCCTATGGCTGAGGCACCTCCTCTATTACCAGGAAGGCACTATAAGCCCTAGACTGGGTCTAGGCATGTGTGACATTCTGACCCTTGATTAATGGGATTTGCAATCTTCTCCAAGGCTTAGCTACTCTCGGTTAAGACACCCTAGTACCTGATCTTGGTGTCACACAGAGTGTGAGATAAAAGCATTAGTAGTTCTCTTGGTTTATGATGATGTACTTTGAATGGAAATAAAAGACCACGTTGACCACAGGTGATGACCATAGGGGCAGTTAAAGAAGGCTAAAGCAAAAGTCAAAATTACATGAAGACCCTTAGTACCACTAAGGTGTAAAAGTGAAAGTGCAAAAAGACCTTTAGCACCACTAAAGGCAAAAGTCAAAATTAGAAAAGAATAAAATATTATTATTTTGACATTTCTAATTTTGGCCCACTTACAGGTGACTCAAAGGATATAAAAGAAGATCAATCCAATTCATTATTACACACACACTTGCTTTCACAGGTACAGCTGCTCTTCAGAAGATCTCAGTGGTTGAAGAAGAAAGTTTTGTGATTGTGCCCTAGCATGGATGAGTCTACCTAGGGCATCATCATCCATTGAAGGAAAACCCTAAGCTAGGGTTTCTATCATTTTTCTATCTTAGAGGTTTTTATCAAACCCTCCTCTTCAGCAACAAATTTCTTTTGGGCAACCATTCTCTCACCGGGCAGTACTTCTAGACCTCCTCGGGCAGCCTCACTCTTCTAGACGGGCTGCCCGAATTTCTTCTTTTGGCAACGTTGAGGGTTTTGGCCCTCTCTCCATTTTCACGGGCATGCCACTTAAGGCTCTTCCCTCTCGGCACCTTCGGGCAGCCTCTAACAAGCCTACCCGGGAGGGTTGTGGCCCGTATGATACCCTTGGGTAGCCACGAGGCAGACCCGTGAGGGCTTCTGTGGCTTAACAGGCCCTTCGGGAAGCCTGTGGGTAGACCCGTGAGGGTCCTGTAGTAGCTCGCAGGGTTGCCGGGCTAGCCCGTAAGGCCATGAGCCAGGGCTGCTAGCCCCCTGGGCAGCAGTAGAGCTGCCACAGGGCAGTCGAGCAGGGAAGACAGTTGACGGGCAGGTCAACACAGACAGCCGGGCAGATAAACAATCAACGGGTAGGTCAACGCAGTACGGCCGAGCAGAGATAGAGATCTGGGCAGGTTAATAGGGCAGGGACAGAGATCAGATCCGGGCAGCTAACAGGTTTTTCGGGCAGCCTGTTGGGTAGGATAGAGAAAAAGGATACAAGCCCTAATTTCTGAGAAGGCCCTAATTGGGTATTTTTATGTAATTTGGAAAAATTGATCTTCTGATATTGTGGTTAACCCTATTAGGGTTTGTGAATCTTTTTGAAGAATTTCATTCATCTCATTTACGAGATGAATTACTAATGCTTTTGGGGTTTTTGTCCTTTAAAGGTTTCCCTAGTGAAAATTCTTATGTCCACTGTGTTGATGTGATGAATGTTGTTTACTGCACTTATCATTTGTTTATTTTATTCTGCAATTTTTAAAAGTATCATGCTAATGCTAAAACCTTAACATAACCCTAGTAGGAGTGGTATAAATACAACTCATCCCTCATTTGTACAATCTTCACATTCGATTGTGTATAACCATTCTTTTTCCTAAGACCACCTACACCAATTCTCTCTATTCGTGTTATGCTCTCTTGAAGACGTTTTTGTCGCTGCTGATTTTAGCATGTTTATTGGATTAGGAGTGGTTGTAGACCCTACATTGTTCTAATCATGGAGACCATATAGCAACCCATTGTGGTCAATCAGACTGCCTTCTGTGACTACATAGTGCTGAATGATTTTCTTTCCATGTTGAATCAACTGCATTGTCAATGGTGGATATAGACCACTTAAGCATAGGCCTTGGTCTATTCGAAGTAAGACTAATTGGTGCGGATGGAAGTTATAATCATCATCATTACATCATGGATTTGAACTGGCAGGTGCATCAACATCTCTGCAACATGAGGATTGGATGAGCCATTGACAAGAGCATCGTCATTTGCAATGTGAGGACTGAATGAGCCACTAACAAGAGTATCTTGAAGAAGTGAAGATAAGATAATTTTATCAATGTCCAACAAATTACCATAAATAGGTCAATGGGACTGCCAGGTACAATAGTGTGAGATACAAAGTGTGAGTGCAAAGGCCACTCGTAGAAAAACATGATAAAATTAAAGCTGGCCTATGCTGTAAAAGATATAAACTCTAAAACCTAAGTGCATGAAACATGAAAACCAAGCTAAAGTGCAATATGAAGGCTGGACGTGTCATCAGTAGTGTCCTTAATAGCTAAAGGGGTATGCCCAAATATTAAAGTAGTACTTGTAGGAAGAGGATCCACATCATAATTTGAATTAGAAGGATCAAATAAGACATGATAAGAGTCGTTTAAAAGAGGATTTTCAGAGTGATGAGAAGAGGCATCATTTGAAGAATCTTTAGAAATAAGTAGTGGGAGAGATCTTGGTGGACAATGACTGCAGACCGCATTAAAAGTAGCCTCTCTATATTCATCCACTTGGTGACTGGTGGGATTATAGATTTGGTATCCCATGAAAGCTTCACTATAGCCAACTAGAGTGGAGTAGGATTTTGAAGATGCTAATATGTTTTGCTTTTCATTACAAGCATGGGCTGATTTAAGAGATCCAAATTTTTGAAATGTGAAACAGAGGGTTTGTTTCCAAACCATTTTCTCATACAAAGTCATGCCTTCAACAACATAAGTACAAGTTTGATTGATGACATGGGTTTGCACAAACAACAACCTCCCTAGAATGAAAGCTTCATCTTTTTGTAGTGAATGTAGGGTCCAAATTGCTAATATAATCCTAATCTCTAATTAGAAATTAAATTTTAATTAAGGGGTAAAATAATAAACAATTCAATAAAATTTTCAACTCATATCCATGGGAAAATACTTGTCTTAAACTATAAGTAAATTTGATTAAAAACAACAAAAGAAATAATTACTGGAAACCTTCTTAGTCAAATGCCAACTAAATTTTCACATAATCTATAACCCAAAATATAAACCTAATTTCAATCTACTCCATAAGATGAGGAAGAAGACAACCCTGTAACATGAGACATAATTTCTTACAGAGATATCGTAGAAGACCTCAAGACCATGGTGGCAGTGGTTGGAAACCACTTGTGGGAGACTGCTCTCCTTCCAACCAACCCCTTAGTTGTAAATTGAGAGCCTTTGAGCCCTCTCTTAGCAATAGCAAGCTAACCGGACATCATAATCAAAATCCTATTCTACCCTTCGTGTCTAAACCTCCATCTCCATCTAGCTCATAGAATCCTTCTTGACCAAAACCTCCCCAAACAAAGAGCATAAAAACCTAAAAAGACCCCTCCATCATCCCCCAATTCACCTATTTATGCAGAATTTTCCAATTTCAATTAAATTAGAGTGAATTATGAACGAGGGTCACACGGCCTTCATGCACCCTACTTTATTCAATCAAGTTTAATTATCTTAACCTAGATTAATTGTTAATTTGATTTATTAGTATTAACTTAACTTTAATATTCTCTTTTTAGTTCTCTCTCTTTTTTTAAAATTTAAAATTTTAATATAACTCCTTCTGTATTAATACTTTATTATAGTGTTACATGGGCACGTGTCCCCTGTAAATTGCCTTTAAAATCCAAACTAGGGCTAATGTAATGTCCTCTTCTGCTTAGGCATTGAGGACCGACCCGCTAACCTATATGATTCCCATAGGTTTGAGCGAGCACTGACATTCAGGGAATCAGCTGTGGACTGATGCCATATAAGAAGATCTAGGGCATCAATATTATATCATCATTGGGTAGATGGGGGCCACTAGAGCCAAAGGCCACTTTGCATGCATGACATCTGAGCATTATTTCATGATGCATGCACCCGATTGAGTCTCCATGCACCTACATGCAAGTCAACTGCAAATTAGAAGTTAAAGTGACCTAATTAGGTCAAAAGTTAGGTTATTCGCAGTTGGAAGTTATAAAAGAAAGGTAAAGTGAATGGAGAAAGACACTTATGATTATTGATTTGAGGATTCGAATTGGAGAGCTCGACAAGCTAAGTTGGGGTTGAGTGCATGCTCAGCTAACTGGTGTATTTCGGCAGCGAAATCTATCTGCCCTATTTCATCATCAGGTTGGATCATCCAAATTCAACACTACTTCATCATCAGGTTATATTTAGCAGTTACTCTGTGAGATTGATTATTCATCTAGTTGGAGGGTTCCACCATCATACCGTGGTACCGTGGTCAGAGACATATCTATTCGTTTTCTTCTCTACAGAGGGTGGAACTTCTGCATGTTGCTTCTATTCATCTCAGAACACCCTCATTACTCTTCCCCTGGAAGAAGGGCCTCTCAACTTGCGTATCAAGCAAGTTATCAGCAGTGCTCCCTTTTTGGAAGCCGTTTTTCTGCATGGGCGAATTGAGTTGAGGAGGACACTCACGTTTTGGGCTCTTGAGCCACCGTTCCTTCTGCATGCTGCTTCCATCACTGCCAAAAGGGTACTATAACCCTATTGCACATCATCCGGGTCTTCAGCACTGGCTTATTTATTATTGAGGAGCATTTGCAGCTTTGGAGGAGGGCGCATTCACCTGGGGAGGACGATTTGGCTTATCTCCCTATTCTCCATCAGATTCCTTGCATGCAGGTACCATCCTCTTCATCATCATCAGATCTACATACTGGTATGTACATGCATTAATTCTCCTATTTTCTAGCATTTCAATATTATTTAGGGCACGAATCTGCATGCAACTGCATGCATGTAAAGATCAGGGTTTGCTTTCTATTTTATTGAGGCATAAGCCTACTAGCCATCTACAATACACATAGAAAAAGAAAAATATCAGTTTGGGATATTACAGCTAAACAATATATTAAATTGTTACTGAAAAACCACACATGAATTTCTTTTACTAGTATTGCAGCAGAATATAAATATTCAGAATCATTCACAACATCACATAGAATATAGACACAGTATTTGGGTATGGAAACCCTTGGATAAAACCCAAGATGGGAAAACCGGTGCAACAGTCAGATATAGAATTTATATTATGAAGATATGGAACTTTTACAACTAGTAGATAAATCTCCCAACCTGGCGAAATGAACCTTTGCAAAAACACTGGACAAGTCCAGCAACCTAGCACACCCCAACACAACAGTACAGCCCTTGCGTCAGCAGTATGGCCTCCTCTGCGCAGTTGTACGGATTTGTACGACGCTGATGTCATCCTGTACGTATTCCATACGGTTGTACGACTGCCTCCTGCCGAATGGTACGACTGCCCTTTGCGTGCTTTTGTACGACATCTAGCTAAGCCTGGAACCTCAGTGAATCTGTCGGGTAGGTGCTCCATCTTTTTAGTAAATTCCTCCGTTTGATTTCTATCTGTTTCTATCTCATCGGTGTACATGTCCTCTCCACCAAATCTCCTTTTAACTCAATGGCTAAGTGAAATCCTTAACCCTCACTATGGATCAATGGTTGTAATCCTCCGGTGAGATCAATGGCCAAGATTAGATTGGCCATTATGTAAATATTTCACTTTTCACTTTACAAGAATGATTCCATTAAGTCAAAATCAAATTAGATTAATTAAAGTATTTTCCCAAGTCAAAACTTAGGGAAATTACTTTAATACATTTGGCTTCCTGTTTAATGTCTTTCTAGCATGCAAGGACACATGCAATGCTAGAAGACCTTCCTTGTTGCCACTTTCTAGCACTCCCTCTCAACGAGGAAGGGATTCGGTAGCAACCCCAACTTGTCTCAAAACTTCACAAAATTGTGTCTACAAAGTGGCTTGGTGAAAATGTTCGCCACCTGCTCATCTGTCTAAATGTACTCCAACCGAATGGTTCCTCTCTGCACACAATCTTTCAGGAAGTGGTACCAAATGTCTATGTGTTTGCTTCGTTCATGGAACACTGGATTTTCAGATAGCCCTATCCTAGTTTGATTGTCATAGTGAACTACTGTAGCCTCTAGCTCACACTCTAACAACCCTGAAAGCAACTTCCTCAACCAAATACCCTCACAAGCAGCCATGCTGGTTGCCATGTACTTAGCGTTTGCCGAGCTCAATGCAACTGACTTCTGCTTCTTGCTGAACCAAGAGACAACCCCTGATCCAATACTGAAGCAACAACTTGTCAGCATCTGTGAAGCCTGATAACTGTACACTCCCCCTCTGCTTATAAACGAATCTGTACTCCACTGTACCTCTGATGTAGTGAAGTACGTGCTTCTCAGCCATCCAATGCACTCTCCGAGGGTCCACAATGAACTAGCTCAAAGAGTTGACTGCAAAGCTAATGTCTGGCCGTGTGTTGCCCAGATACATGAGCGATCCGATAAGCTTGCGATACAATGTAGGATAAAATTCGTCTAACCCTGATGCATCAATCTTCCTCCAGTTGGAAACTAGAGGTATGGCCATAAGATTGTAATCCACCATCCTGAATCTCTTCAAGATCTCCACTGCACACTTCCACTGTCCAATGAAGAAGCACTCGTCTCTTTGCCAAGCCGCAAAGCCTAGGAAGTAATGCATCAACCCAAGGTCTTTCATCTCAAACTCAATTGCAAGGTTGGACTTGCAGTCTCCAATCAACCTCTCATCTCTTGAAGAAAGAGATCATCTACACATAAGACCGGTATGAGAGGCACCTCACCTGTCAAGAAGTACAGGTTGTGGTCCGCCTCACTCCGATGGAATCCCATTTATCGTAGATAGCTGTCTATCCTCGAGTACCATGCTCGAGGTGCCTGTTTGAGCCCATAAAGAGCTCTTTGCAACCTGCATACATGCATCTCCCTACTCTCCACATCAAATCCCTCTGGTTGCTCTATATAAACCTCCTCTATGCCTCCGTTGAGGAAGGCAGTCTTTACGTCCATTCGATAAACGCGCCAACCCACCTCTGCTGCTAAACAGATAATGGTCCGAATAGAAGAATATTTGGCAACATGGGTGAAGGTCTCCTCATAGTCAATACCCTCCTTTTGTGAAAACCCTTTTGCCACGAAGTGCGCCTTGTACTTCTCCATGCTTTTGTCTGTTGCATGCTTCACCTTGTAGATCCATCTGGATCCCACCACCTTTTTACCTTGTGGCCTCAGCACAACCTCCCATACATGATTCTTCATGATTAAGTCATACTCCTCAACCATGGCCTCCTACCACACATCATGTTGTGCAGCCTCCTCAAAACTGTAAGGTTTGGAGTTAATCAACTTCGTCATCAGTTCCACATAACTAAGTCTCTTTGGTGGTTTGCTCCGCCTCATGCAGCTTTGTGGAGGGTTCACCTGCCTGGAATCCTGACCTGTGGACCTAAACCACTTAGGTATTGGCCTAGTGTCTATATGCTGCGACTGCTGATATCCGTCTCCTGCTGTGGCTCATCCTCCAAGTCAATGACTGAAGGATCCTGTCCACCTGACTCCCTCTGACTATTAGAACCTGATCCTTGTGTCTGTACCTGTGACTCCTCCAACTTGACATCCGAATGCTGTGTTGGCTGTTGCTCTGTTGGTAAGTCTCATTAGAGGAAATTTGAGGTCTAAAATGGGCCTCCTAAGGAAAATAATAGAATAATAGTTAAAATAATAAAATAATAATTAAAATATTAAAATAATAGTTATTAATTTTGGAGAAAGAATGAAAAAAACTACTTTTTGTGTTTGTATTTTCGACATATCTCCCCGTGTTTTTACTCAAATTTGAACGAGAGAGCTCATTGGATGCGGAAACATCATCATCACGTTTTTTCAAGTATTTCTTCTTTTTGGGGTAGAGGGGTCCATCAAAAGTATGCAGTGTGGGTATCGTTGGATGCGGAATTAAATTCCGCATCCAATGAGCTCTCCCGCTTGAAATTTGAGAAAAAACACATGGAGATATGTCGAAAATATGAACAAAAAAAGTAGTTTTCTTTTATGACAAATATGTCAATTCAACCATTATGGTTGACTCATTATATTGAAATTCTATTGGTTCTTGAATTCCAACTCACAAAATTTATTGTTGGCGCGCTTTCTTATAAGGCCCATTTTAGACCCCAAATTTCCTCTAATGATAGATTTCTGCAAGGCCCTGTCCTCATCAAACTGGACATCCCTGCTCACAATGATCCTCTTGTGAGCAAGAATATAAACTCTGTATGCCTTCGAAGTCTCGCTGTAACCAACAAGTAACCCCTTCTCTCCAAAAGGGTCCAGCTTCTTCCTAGTGTCAGCATGAATGTGACAATAGCAGACACTCCCAAATATGCGCAAGTGGCTCACGTCTGGTCTAGTGCCTGTGAAGACCTCCTCGAGTGTCTTCCTCCCCAACGCTGTGTGGGGACACCTGTTCTGAATGTATACTGCAGTCCTGTATGCCTCGACCTAAAGGAATAGTGGTAATCCCTGATCAAATAGCATGGCCTTGGCTGCTCCTACCATAGTCCTGTTCTTTCTCTCTGCCACTCCATTCTGCTGCAGGGTATGAGGCACTGTGTGCTCTTTCTTGATCCCCTCTGATGAACAATACTCCAAGAACTAATTGGAGGTGAACTCTCCCCCATTGTCTGTCCTCAATACACGAATCTTTCTTCCTGTCTGGTTCTCTACGAGAGTCTTGAACTCTTGAAACCTCTCAAAGACCTTTGACTTGGCCTTTAGGAAATAGATCCAGGTCTTCTTGGAATAATCATCAATGGAAGTGACGCAGTAACTGTAACCACTGAAAGAATGGACACTCGTAGGTCCGCAAACATCCGAATGCACCAAGTCCAGGATCCCCTTAGACTTGTGCTCATTCTGCGGGAAAGACTTCCTGATGTTCTTCCCCAACGCACAACCCTTGTAGTGGTTATGCTTCTCCTCCTTGACCTGAGGAACTCCAATGACAACCTGTCTCAAAGGCTTCAATGCTCCATGTTGCAAGTGTGCCATCCTCCTATGCCACAGATCACCTCGACTGCTGCTGCTGACTCAAAGTGTAGTTTGTACCAGTGTTGAAAACCTCTCCGACTTCTCGCGAAAAATCAGAAAAGTCGCGACTTTTGCTCCAAGCCGATTTTTTGGCGAGCAAAAGTTGCGCTTTTTTAAAAATTCGTGAAGTCGCAACTCTTCCTTAAAAATCATGATTTTTACATAAAAGTCGCGAGTTGATGTTAAAAGTCGTCCAGGCCTCCAATTCTATTTTTTAATGTATTTTCCGAGGCCGACTTTTTCAACATTGACAAAAACACAGGGTTGACTTGTAGGAAAATGATGCCAAGTACAAAGATTTAGAATAAAATATTCACGACCAGCAATAAGCCAACTACTGTTCCATTGCTTATTAATACTACATTTCATCAGAATCACCATAGAGATAATCAACAGGCTATGGTGGCAGCAACACATGAAAAACTACGGGAATATTTTTTATCATTTAGACAAACAGTGGTTCATCAGAAAAAAATATGGGAATATTTTAGGATGCTTGAGAAAGTCTAATCGCTCTGCAAAACAATGAACATTATATACAACAATAATCGAGAACTCATAGTTACTATTTATTTGTGCATAGTATAGTACGAAAAAAACCATGGATCAATACTTTAAACTTTATACAGTTTTGAGTCCGTGATTGGACAACTATGATGTTTCAGACTTTTAGAATCGACTTTGATGTATCATTTTATATTTGGCATGACTATATGATGATGATATACATCGGTGCTTTCTTCATATTTATGTTCCAATATGTTTTTATAATGTTATTGTTGCTTTATATGTTTAAAATTCTAAAAAAAATGAATGTATTTTCTATTTTTTAATGTTTGTCGACTTTTGCCGATTTTTTCTGATTTTTTCGCCGATGTTGTATTTGGGACCCTCGCCGACTTTTTGCCAAGGTCGACTTTTTCAACATTGGTTTGTACACCTTCTTGCTCCGGATCCCAATCACCCGATCCAAAATCTTGTCTGACCCCTTGGACTTGATATACACCCTATGGTCTCGGAACTTCACCTGAAATCCCTTGTCCTCCAAGGTGGAAACAGATATGAGGTTCTTAGTCAACCCCTGAACATACAATACATCAGCAAAACTGAGGGGTTTTCTAGACTCCCTTTGAAATGAAACAGTGCCAATTCCTTGTGCCTGATACTGCGCATCATCACCCAACTCAATGTGGAGATTTAATCCACCCTCCTGCAAGCTCTTGAAGAACCTCTTTTGTCCTGTCATGTGACAAGATGCTTCACTCTTAACATACCAAATGCCGCTGCCTGTGGTGCTTGCTAGGCAAGTTATCAAAAGCAAAAATCCTCATCGAAGTTTTTGCTGAACTCCTCCGCCTCTGCAGATCCTGCCATCTGGGTACTATTATTCTTCTTCTTGTCTGGGCACTGGGAAGCAAAGTGTCCTTGCTTGTGGTAGATAAAACACTTGATCTTAGACATGTCAAGGTTCTTCTTACCACCCTTCTTTTTCTTTGCCTTACCCTTGCTCTTCCCTGTAAGGGTTAGAGCCTCCTCATCCACAATATGTGGGGCATTGCTGGATGAGCCTGAACCTTGACCCATGCGGGTCTCCTCTTGCACAAGGTCATCCCTTAATCTCTGCCAATCAGGGAGCTTCTCCCTAGCCACAACACCTTTGACAAAGGTGTCCCATGGCTTAGAAAAGCCATTAAGGGCTATCTGAACTAGCTCCTCATCCTCAGTCTTAGAGCCAACAACTCCAAGCTCATCTCTAATTTGTGTGAGCCTTGTGAGATAAGGCACCAATCCTTCTCCTTTGGCCATCCTGGTACTATACATCCTTTCTTGCAGCACCATCTTGTAGTTTTTGTTCTTGCTCTGTTAAAGTCCTTCCAAAGCCTTCCACATATCCAATGCGGTCTTCTTCCCAGAAAGGTGAGGGACTATGTGGTCCTTCACCCCATTCAAGATAATCAACATGGCTTTGGAATCTACCTTCTTCCAAGCTACTAACTCAACCAGATCTGTGGGCGCAACCTTTGTGGAGCCAATGTTATCCTCTGCATCACTGATATCCAGGATCATATCTTTCCAAGTAGGAAAGTTTTGTGCCCCTTGGAGTCTATCCTCAACTCTCAACTGAACGACCATAGTGAAGTGTACTTGCCAAACCCTAGATCTGAACTCTAGGTTTGTGACTTCAATAGATCTTCCCTCGATCTATCACCACTGCTGCTAGTCTCTTAGATTTAGCTCAACTGAGCTCTGATACCATGTAAATTTCCTTTAAAATCCAAACTAGGGCTAAACAGTATATTAAATTGTTACTGAAAAACCACACATGAATTTCTTTTAATAGTATTGCAGCGGAATATAAGTATTGAGAAACATTCACAACATCACATAAAATATAGACACAGAATTTGGGTACGGAAACCCCCAGATAAAACCCAAGATGGGAAAATCGGTACAACAGTCAGATATAGAATTTATATTATGAAGATATGGAACTTTTACAACCAGCAGCTAAATCACCCAACTTGGCGAAATGAACCTCTTGAGAAACACTAAACAAGTCCAGTAGTCCAACACACCCCAACGCAGCAGTACAACCTCTGCGTTAGCGGTACGACCTCCTATGCACAGTTGTATGGATCTGTATGACGTTGGTGCCAACCTGTACAGATTCTGTATGGTTGTACGACTGCCTCCTGCCGAATGGTACGACCGCCCTTTGTGTGCTTCTGTGTGACATCTAGCTCAGCCTGGAACCTCAGTGAATCTGTCGTGTATGCGCTCCTCCGTCTTTTCAGTAAATTCTTCTGCCTGACTTCTCTCTGTCTGTATCCCAGTAGTGTACGTGTCCTCTCCACCAAATCTCCTTTTAACTCAATGGCTAAGTGAAAAACCCTAACCCTCACTATGGATCAATGCTATGTCACCTGGTTCGAGTTCGTGTTCGAATTCGGAGACCTTGAAATTCGACAAATATTCGGCAAGGAAAATTTTGGCGAGAAAATTCGGCAGTAAGTTCGAGTAACTATAAATTTTGGAAATTAAAAAATATTTCATTATATATATACATAATAAATATAATAATGATATATTAAATTATTTAAATATTATAGAATTTATTTTCATTTATATAAATGTGTAAATCTAATGCTTAATATTAAGAATACGTGGTTTATTTTAGCAGATGAAAGTTTGAAATTTAAAAATATACTCGTAAAGTGTTTTAATATGAAAATTCTTGTTTTTATCGACCAAAACCATAAGATGTATATTTTAATTCCATTATTAATAAATAAAAATGATATGATTATTTTCAATAAAATATTATGTGCTATTTGTTTTTCGCAGTTTCATCCCCTCGATTGATTGACAGGCCATTCGACACACAACCCATGGTCCACTGACCCACCGACTTGAACTTGGAAAACGATCCACGACCTGCATCCACGATTTGTAGGCTCTCGGGAACCACGACCTGCATGTCCACGATCTAGGCTCTTTGGAATTGATCACTTCAAAGCTCGCGAAACTCGATTCAAAATTGACCCACTCTCAAAGCTCATGATACTCGTTATGAAACTCACGAAACTCAATACGAAACCGAATTCACGAAATTTCAAGACAACCATGGGCTCACTACTGCAGAAAAACACTCAATAAACTCGCTGGAATTTCGAAAGGGTTTACGTGCATGAGAATCGACGATTTTTATCGAACAAATTCAGCTTATTGTAAAAATTGCCGAATTTCGAATTTGAAGGTGAAAAATCGCCGAATACGGTGACATAGGATCAATTGTAGTAATCCTTTGGTGAGATCAATGGCCAAGATTAGATTGGCCATCACTTAAATATTTCACTTTTCACTTTACAAAAGTGATTCCATTAAGTCAAAATCAAATTAGATTAATCAAAGTATTTTCCTAAGTCAAAACTTAGCGAAATTACTTTAATACATTTGGCTTCCTGTTTAATGTCTTTCTAGCAGGCAAGAACACATGCAATGTTGGAAGACCTTTCTTGTTGCCACTTTCTAACATCCCCAAGGGTAGGAAACACGCTTACACACCCTCGCACGTCTTGGAAACTTGGAAACTCCATTAGAAATGCCCCCTCAATGTCCCCGTTTGAAGGAAACTCAAGGAAACACAAAACGGAAACGTTTCCCTCCTAAAAATGGTGTACCCACATTTTGTTTGACAATTTCTTAACAAAAAAAAAATTAAATGTTAAAGGGCCACGTCGTCCACTATTTCGTTGTTCAATATGGTTGTATTTCTGATTTTGTTTTATCAGTTATAGCCAATGAAGCACCACTCATCCAAGACTCGTGAGTAAGGATGAGTCAACCCCCAAGACGGTTGCTTGCATAAGACTCACCCCGAAACTCAGCTGACTTTGCCCACTCGCCATACTCGCCGAATACTCGACATACTCGGCCAAGACTCGCGTTGACTCGCTAGGACTCGGCAAAGTAGAGAAAAAAAACCCTGCGGAAGACTTCAAAATAATAAACTGCTCCAACTTGTTGCATATGATCTTTTAGATCCTGCAATGAAGCCCATGACGGTAGCCCTATAACGCTGACACTATATCGATATCTTCTGGAGATTCCTTTCCTGCGTCCCCTACCAGAACCTGTAACTAATATAACGACCACGCAATGAAGATTGTCATCCACTAGAAGATGAAGGATGGCCATGACCACAATATGAGAGCTCAAATTGTAAGCGATTCCCATAAAAATTATAAACATCATGACCACGAATAGCATCCTCCTTCAAACTCGATAAAACAAAAGCCCGACAGCCTGTGAACATTGAAATCGATCTCAGTAATGTGCCCATATTTGAAATAGGTTTTCAACGTCACTTATATCACTAGGTAGATTTCCCACGTATAAGGTCCGACTAGCTCGATCATTCATTATCATTGGATGAAAAAAATATCAAATTCTTCAATCAAACCCAACTAATTCATAACAGATCGACACTAAATTCAAATCTGTAATTTAAAGAGTTATCTCATTAAATACTATTTTTTTTAATTTTAAAAGAAACAGACATTATGCAATATTTATAAAAGAGTTGGCATGGACAACAAAAACTCATATTATGTTCTACTTCTTCTTAAAAAATTTGAATTTTTTTAATCTATTAACTTTGTGCATCTCATTTAATTTATAACGTCTCATATGAGAAAGGAACCTTATGCATCCACCTTTATATGACACAACTTGTTATAGCATAAAGATTGCATCCTAATTAATTTAGTTGAATATTATTAAAAAAATAAAATATATAATTAAAAAATGGGAATAAAAAGGCCTCCACGGAAATGAAAGCGGACTCGAAATCAATCAAATATATAATTAAAGCATTGGAATAAATAAAGCCTCTTTTGTGTGTGCATATTTAAGTTTTTTTCCTATTGCCGAATCTTGCCGTGTCTGTCCCGGGTCTTTCTCTTGTCGACGAGTCAAGTGCCAGCCGAGTCTTTGTCGAGTCCGAGTCGTGCAACATTGGTTAGCTATGTATGGTTGTATTTCTTTTTATTTCACTTGATGTATGTTGTAAACTTGTATTAATCTTTAGACTATAAAATTAAAGACTTTAATGACTTACGCTCCAACTTTCAATTTTATGTATTCTAATATAAATTTTGTAGGGAAAAGATGGAGAAACCTCATCAAATATAGGGCAAAGATTGAGATTTCTGCAAATTTGAATTTTATTGACCCAAGTTATCACAAGCATTGAATCCCCGAAAATTTGTAGGTTTCTGCAATTCTTCTCTAGAGCAAAACAGAGTAGAAGCTTTAATGCAAGATGTTCTGCATAATTGTTTGTTCCCCTTCCGAGACCCATTTGCAACTGAAAGTAGTGTTGGTTTGAAAGAAATAGAATTGCTCCCCCACCACAGACTTGATCTTGAGAAGCCCCATCAAAGAAAGCCCGGGGCAGGGAGAAATTTATTTGTTCCTTAGTTATGATTCTGGCTGGAGGGGTATTTTTAACTTGTGGAAAGAAGGAAAGGATGTCCAAACCCTGTTTTGCAATAAGTCTTGGCAAGGAAGGTTTTTCCTGAAAGATGGCTAAGTTTCTTGCAATCCAAATACCCCAAGATGTGAATAAGGGGAAGGGCCCTTATGTTTGCAGTATTGTTTGAGGTAGTCCAAATTCGCCAAGCATCTTCAATATTTTGTCCTTGCCATTCGAAGTTGACTTGAAGCAGAATTTTGGAAGTTTTCCAGGTGTGAGAAGTAAATAGACAATTTAGGAAAAGATGTGGGATACTTTCTTCAGCATTTTTATAGAGGCTACACCAGCCCAGACCCTCAATGGCTCTATTCTTCATTTTATCCCAAGTCGGAATCCCCCCTTGATTTGGAGAAGAGCCAACCTAAAGTGTAGAGAGGGAGTTATTGAGGTGTGTTACCCTTAGATCTGCGGGGATGACTCTAGAGAGGTGATCTGTGGATTATCGTTGATCATTGGTCAGTGTTTGTCCCAACATGCTCAAATTATTCTTGTGCCTTGATGTGATTGGTGGATATGGTGCTAGATGTGCTTGTGCTCTGAGATTTTTCACCTTCTTTGATACAAGGGATGCTTTTCTTTTATATTGGTTTGATCATGGGATGCCTCTTTTATGCTCTTTAGTTGTTCATAACACTAAAAGTTATTGTCCATTACTAATATGTATCGTGGCGTGGTCATAATTCTCCCTTAGACACATCGTCCTGAAGGTTAAGTTGTGCTTCTAGCGAATTAAGTAGGAGTTACTTTTATTTCATAACATTTCACCTAGTCATTTTCCATTTTACTAACCTTATCATCCTTTTCCATCAACTTCCTCTTTGTAAGTAATCCCTTATGTGTAATTCTTCAAGGTCTCATAACTATTCCCATATATGAATTCCAAAATTCAAAGTTAAAAGAGTCAAGTACTCTACAAAGTACATGAGCCATGCCTCCTTGCCATTAACCTATTTTCTAAAGTCCGATGGTTATCAAAGCTAAATCTATAGAAAAAGAGACCATGCAAAAAAGAAATAGAGGAAACAAAAGTGCATAGGGAAAGGGTAACTCATGATAAAAGTGCTCTCTTTTTAAGGCACACATGTGGAAGAAAAATATATAACCCCTAGCTCTTAAAAGCTAACGGGTAGACCTATCTCTCATTTGATGTGGTGATCAACTTGCAAATATACCCTTTCTTTGCTAAGTACCACATTCATTTCATTAATCTCACCTGGTTTAGGGACCTAGGAAGTTCACTTTGACTTTGGGGTAATGCATGTAACAAGTGTTAATGTTGGTCATACAATGATAATCTTAATGTTTAAATGAATAAAAATGCAATAAGTCATTGAGCCATTAGAAATGTAAAATTGTTGATTATTTCATGTTATTTCTACATATTTGGAAGCACACGTGGACATTAGCATAAGGTCGTCCCCTTCCTAATTGGTTGGTGACGATATTTTCTTGGCATGGGGATGAAT
Organism: Pseudotsuga menziesii; assembly: GCA_001517045.1. Taxonomy (NCBI): domain Eukaryota; kingdom Viridiplantae; phylum Streptophyta; class Pinopsida; order Pinales; family Pinaceae; genus Pseudotsuga; species Pseudotsuga menziesii. The sequence goes on from LPNX010828292.1 coordinate 872,780, forward strand.
TAGCATTTAATTTCACTTGGGATTGCACATGCTTGATCTTGGCACGAATTGAGGAGGAGTTTGTTACATACTCCACATTATTTATTCACATTATTGGACATATCACATGTGCCATGCATTTGGTGAGTTTGTTGGAGTATCAGATAGAGCACTCTAGGGTTTTTGACTTTATTGGACCCTAGAGACACATGACATTCATTGGAGAGGAGTGCTTCACTTGAGAGCTAAGTCACTTGACACGATGGCATGGGACAAGGGACAAGAAGGACATGTGGATATGGGTGTCCAACATAAGACACGATGACCTTGGATATAGGACACGGGGGACATGTTTTAAATATATATAAATTGTATGTATAGTTTTTTTTTATATATTAAAAAGTTAACATAAAGATCCAAATTTCTTAAAAACTATATACCACGTCATCCATTCAATGATGAATCATGATCAAGCACACAAGAACGATAGAAGTTTAGAACTGTAAATTGCATATTTCTCATTAGGTCATCAAAATAAAAGATGTATTACATACATATTGAGAGAATGCCATTGGCAAATACAAAATAGGGATGACCCTCATAGCTGGCCAGTGTCACTGATCAATGGTAATAGGCATTGTCAATAGTCCTCTAGCTCCTCCATGGTAAAATGACCATAACTACCACTACTCTCTCCTCCATCCTCCTACGCCTCCTCTGCACCCAATCCAAGATCTACTGCTGCATTTGCTGCTATGGAGGATAACCCCTCAAAAGGCTCATCATCAAAAGTGATTGGCTCTAGCACTGTGTCATTAAGATCCATGTTAGCTAATGCCAACTCCACATTGCCATCCAAATCAATATCACAAGGAAACAAATCCCACATCTTAGTCTGCCCCTTCAACCACTCTTGCCTCTACCTATAAATAAGACAAAGGTTGGTGTGCACATACACCATTGTCTTTGCCTTGGATTGCTCAAGTTTGCTCTTTCTCAAATTGTACAAATTCCCATATGTGCTCTAGTTCCTCTTGTTAAAAAGTGGCAACAAGGAATGTCTTCTATCATTTGCATGTGTCCTTGCTTGATAGAAGACATAAAACAAGAAGCCAGGTTGATCATTGCCTTTATCGAAAGTTTATACTTAGGAAAAGTGCATTATGTGATCTAATTTTAATTTGACTTAATGGAGGCACTTTTATAAAGTTCAAGTGAAAAAATAATTTAAGTGATGGCTAATCTAATCTTGGCCATTGATCTCACCGGAGGATCTCATCCATTGATTCATAGTGAGAGTTAGGGTTTTCGCTTGGCCATCGAGTTAAAAGGAGATTGATTTGGTGGAGAGGACACACAACGCAATTGCTTTGACACACTCATTGTTAGAGAGAGATTTCTTGCTCATAGCTTTTAGTCGGAGAGTAAGAGAAAGTTTGGAGAAGAATTTTGCAGAGTGAGACTGAAGGACATTTTCTGGAGATCGACAAAACAACGCAAGCAAATTGCAGAGGGGCCGTATAAGCTGACGAGAAGAGGCCATACGATCTTACGCAGGGGCTGTATACAACTGACGTATGCGGCCGTACAAGCTGATGCAGGGGCCGTACGCTAACATAGAAGGGCCGTACGCTAACGTAGGGCCGTACATGCTGACACAGGGCCGTACACGCTTACGCAGGGCTAATGCAAGGTCGTATGATCTTGTTGGGGTTTTTTAGTGAGTTTTGGTTGTACGATTTTTCCAGGTTGGGTAAAATCGATCTCTGGATTGTATTGTTCTATATCTTGCTATTAAAAGTATCTTCTCAGACTGCTGCACTGGTTTTCCCATCTTGGGTTTTTTCGGGGGTTTTCATACCCAAAAATATTGGTGTCTCTATTGATGTGTTTGCTGTTCTATTTTTCTCAGTATTTATTTTTCGCTGCAATATTTATGAAGAAACTCATTTGTGGTTGTCAGTAATAAAAAATTATAAATTGGGTAACTCAAGATTGGGTTTTAAGGAATTTTAGATGGTATCAGAGCTCTTTTGAGCAGATCTGAGAAAAAGCAATAGTATTGGTTAGATTGGGGAGTAGATCTATTGAAGACACAAACCTAGGGTTTTAGATCTAGGGTTTGACAAGTATGCTTCATTATGGCTGTACAATTGAGAGTCGAGGATAGACTCTAGGGGGCTCAGAACTTTACTACATGGAAAGAGAGGATCATAAGGATCCTCGATGTTAGTGATGCAGAGGAGCACATTGATTCCAAGAAGGCTACGACCACATATCTGACATAGTTGACTAGATGGAAGAAGGTGGATTCTCAGACCATGTTGATTATCTTGGATGGGGTGAAGGATCACATAGTCCCTCACCTTTCTGGGAAGAAGACCGCATTAGACATGTGGATGACTCTGGAAAGCCTTTACTAGAGTAATAATGAGAATTGGAAGATGGTGCTACAGGAGAGACTGCGAAGCACCAAGATGACCAAGGGTGAAGGAGTAGAGCCTTATCTCACAAGGCTCACACAGATCAGGGATGAACTTGGAGCAGTGGGCTCCAGGATTGAAGATGAGGAGCTAGTTCAGATAGCCCTCAATGGCTTTTCTAAGCCATGGGATGTTTTTGTTAAAGGCATGGTGGCTAGGGAGAAGCTCCTTGATCGACATAGATTGTGGGATGACTTTGAGTAGGAAGAGATCCGTATGGGTCAACGTTCAGGTTCATCTAGGAGTGCCCCACAGATCGTGGATGAAGAGGCTCTAGCACTAGCAAGCAAGGGCAAGGGTAAGGGAAAGAAAGAGAAGGGTGGTAAGAAGAATATTGACATGTTAAAGGTCAAATGTTTTATCTGCCACAAGCCAAGACACTTTGCCTCCCAGTGCCCAGACAGGAAGAAGAAGAACATTACACAGATTGCAGGTTTTGCAGAGGTGGAAGAGTTCAACAAAAGCTTCGATGAGGATTTTTGTTTGATAGCTTGCATGGAAAGCACCATAGGAAACAACATCTGGTACATTGACAACAGAGTATCTTGTCACATGATAGGACATAAAAGGTTCTTTAGAAGTTTGCATGAGGGTGGAGTAAATCTCCACATTGAGTTGGGAGATGATGTGCGGTATTAGGGGCACGGAGTTGGTACTGTTTTCTTTCAGAGAGAGTATGGCAAACCCTTCAGTTTTGCTGACGTATTGTATGTTCTGGGTTTGGCAAAAAACCTTATATCCATTTCCACCCATGAGGACAAGGGTTTTCAGGTGAAGTTTCGTGATAGGAAAGTGTATATCAAGCCAAAGGGGTCAGATAGGAGTTTGGATCAGGTGATTGGGAACTAGAGCGGGAAGGTGTACATATTGCACTTCGAGTCTGCAAAGGCTCTGGTCAGCAGCAACAACAGTTAGGGTGAGTTGTGGCATAGGAGGATGGCACACTTACACCATGGAGCATTGAGGCATTTGAGACAGGCAGTTAATGGAGTTCCTTAGGTACAGGAGGAGAAGCATAAACCATTGCAAGGGTTGTGCGTTGGGGACGAACATTAGGAAGCCTTTCCCACAGACTGATCACAAGTTTAAGGGGACCTTGGACTTGGTGCATTCGGATGTTTGTGAACCCATGAGTGTCCAATCTTTCAGTGGCTACAGTTATTGCGTCACTTTCATTGATGACTATTCCAAGAAGACCTGGATCTATTTCTTGAAGGCCAAGTCAGAGGCCTTCCAGCAGTTTCGGGAGTTCAAGACTCTTGTGGAAAAACAACCAAGGAGGAAGATTCGAGTATTGAGGATGAACAACGGGGGTGAGTACACCTCCAAAGAGTTCTTGGAGTTTTGTTCAATAGAGGGGATAAAAAAGGAGCAAACAGTTCCTCATACCCCACTGAATGGAGTGGCGGAGAGGAAGAATAGGACATTGGTAGGAGCAGCCAAGGCCATGCTATTTGATCAGGGATTGCCACTATTCCTATGGGTCGAGGCATACAGGACCACAGTCTACATCCAGAATAGGTATCCCCACACAACCTTGGGGAGGAAGACACCCGAGGAGGTATTTGCAGGCGCTAGGCCAGATGTGAGTCATCTACGCATATTTGGGAGTGTTTGCTATTGTCACATCCATGCTGACATTAGGAAGAAGCTAGACCCTTCTGGTGAGAAGGGGCTACTAGTGGGTTACAGTGGGATTTCTAAGGCATAGAGGGTATATATTCTGGTTCGCAAGAGGATAATTATGAGCAGGGATGTCTAGTTTGATGAGGACAGAGCCTTATGAAGATCTATGGACTTACCAGCACAGGAGCAACCAACACAGGACTTAGGAGTAACATTTGAGGAGCCACAGGTACAGGTACAGACACAGGGCACAGGTTCTGATAGTCAGAGGGAGTCAGGTGGACAGGATCCTTTGGTCATTGACTTGGAGGATGAGCCGCAACAGGAGGAGGATATCCAATAGCCGCATCAGGTAGACACTAGGCCACGACCTAAGTGGTTCAGGTCCACAATTCAGGATTCTAGGCATGTGACTCTTCCACAGAGCTCCATAAGGCAAGGCAAACCACTAGATAGACTTAGCTATATGGCACTGATGACGGAGTTGATTAAATCCGAGCCTTCCAGTTTCGAGGAGGCTACACAACATGATGTGTGGCAAAAGGCTATGGTTGAAGAGTATGTACTATGACTTCATCATGAAAAACCAGGTGTGGTAGGTTGTGCTGAGGCCAGAAGGAAAATGGGTGGTTGGATCTAGGTGGATCTATAAGGTAAAGCATGCAACAGACGAAAGTACAGGTATAAACACAAGGCACAGGTTCTGATAGTCACAGGGAGTCAGGTGGATAGGACTCTTTGGTCATTGACTTGGAGGATGAGCCGCAATAGGAGGAGGATATCCAACAACCGCATCAGGTAGACACTAGGCCACGACCTAAGTAGTTCAGGTCCACAGTTCAGGATTCTAGGCAGGTGACTCTTCCACAAAGCTCCATAAGGCAGAGCAAGCCACTAGATAGACTTAACTATATGGCACTGATAATGGAGTTGATTAACTCAGAGCCTTCCAGTTTCGAGGAGGCTGTACAACATGATGTGTGGCAAGAGGCTATGGTTGAAGAGTATGTACTATGACTTCATCATGAAAAACCAGGTGTGGTAGGTTGTGCTGAGGCCAAAAGGAAAATGGGTGGTTGGATCCAGGTGGATCTATAAGGTAAAGCATGCAACAGACAGAAACATGGAGATGTTCAAGGCTCGCTTCGTGGCGAAGGGGTATTCACAAAAGGAAGGTATTGACTATGAGGAGACCTTCGCCCCTATCGCCAGATACTCTTCTATTTAGACTATTCTTTCATTAGCAGCAAAGATGGGTTGACGTATTCATCAGATGGATGTGAAGAATTTCTTCCTCAACGGAGTTATAGAGGAGGAGGTATTCATTGAGCAGCCTGAGGGGTTCGAGTTGGAGAGCTGGGAGTCGCATGTATGCATGTTATAGAGAGCTCTTTATGGGCTCAAGTAGGCACCTTGGGCATGGTACTCGAGGATTGACAACTATCTACGGGAGATGAGATTCCAATGGAGTGAGGCTGACCACAACTTGTACTTCTTGTCAGGTGAGGTACCTCTCATACTGGTTTTGTATTTAGATGATCTCTTCCTTATAGGAGATGAGAGGCTGATCAAGGATTGCAAGTCCAACCTTGCAGTTGAGTTTGAGATGAAAGACCTTGGGTTGATGCATTACTTCCTAGGTCTGGAGATTTGGCAAAGAGATGGGTGCTTCTTTATTGGTTAGGGGAAGTATGCCGTAGATATCTTGAGGAGATTTAGGATGGACGACTGTAGACCCATGTCCACGCCTCTAGTTACCAACTGGAGGAAGATTGATGCATCGAGTTCAGAGGAGTTTGATCCTACTATGTATTGCCAACTTATTGGATCGCTCATGTATTTGGTCAACACACAACTAGACATTAGCTTTACAGTCTACTCTTTGAGTCAGTTCATGGTGGACCCTCGGAGAGTGCATTGGACAACTGCGAAGCATGTGCTTTGCTACATCAGAGACACAGTGGAGTATCGATTGGTTTATGAGCACAGTGGGAGTGTATAGTTAGTAGGCTTCACAGACGTTGACTGGGAAGGATGTGTATAAGACTGTAAGAGCACTTCAGGTTGTTGCTTCAACATTGTGTCAGGTGTTATCTCTTGGTTCAGCAGGAAGCAGAAGTCAGTTGCATTGAGCTCGGTTGAGGCTGAGTACGTGGTAGCCAGTTTGGCGGCATGTGAAGGGATGTGGCTGAGAAAGTTGCTTTCAAGGTTATTCGAGTGTGATTTGGAGGCTATAGTGGTTCGCTGTGACAATCAGGGTGGCATCAGGCTATCTGAGAGTAAAGTGTTCCATCACCGGAGCAAGCACATAGACATCCGGTATAACTTCTTGAGAGGCTGTGTACATAAAGGAGCCATTCGGTTGGAGTACATTCAGGCAGACGAGCAGGTGGCTGGCATATTCACCCAGGCACTTTGCAGGTACAACTTTGTGAAGTTTAGAGACAAGTTGGGGTTGTTACCGAATCCCTTCCTCGTTGAGAGAGAGTGTTAAAAGTGGCAACAAGGAAGGTTTTCTATCATTTGCATGTGTCCTTGCTTGATAGAAGACATAAAGCAAAAAGCCAGATTGATCATTGTTTTTATCCAAAGTTTATAGTTAGGAAAAGTGCATTATGTGATATAATTTTAATTTGACTTAATGGAGGCACTTTTATAAAGTTCAAGTGAAAAAAAACAATTTAAGTGATGGCTAATCTAATCTTGGCCATTGATCTCACCGGAGGATCTCATCCATTGATTCATAGAGAGAGTTAGGGTTTTCGCTTGGCCATTGAGTTAAAAGGAGACTGATTTGGTGGAGAGGACACACAACACAGTTGCTTTGACACACTCATTGTAAGAGAGAGATTTCTTGCTCATAACTTTTAGCCGAAGAGTGAGAGAGAAAGTTTGCAGAAGAATTTTGCAGAGAGTGAGATTGAAGGACATTTTTCGGAGATCGACAAAGCAACTCAGGCAAATCGTAGAGGGGCTGTGCAAGCTAACACAGGAGGCCGTACGATCTTACGTAGGGGCCATACACAGCTGATGTAGGCGGTCGTACAAGCTGACGTAGGGGCCGTACATAGCTGATGTAGGCGGTCGTACAAGCTGACGCAGGGGCCGTACACAGCTGATGTAGGCGGTTGTACAAGCTGACGCAGGGGCCGTACACAGCTTATGTAGGCGGTTGTACAAGCTGACACAGGGGCCGTACACTGATGTAGAAGGGCCGTACGCTAACGCAAGGGCCGTACGCTGACACAGAAGGGCCGTACGTTATCCTGTTGGGGTTTTTCAGTGAGTTTCGGTTGTATGGTTTTGCCAGGTTGGGTAAAATTGATTTCTGGATTGTATTGTTCTATAACTTGCTCATAAAAATATCTTCTTAGACTGTTGCATTGGTTTCCCATCTTGGGTTTTTTCGGGGTTTTTCATACCCGAAAATATTGGTGTCTCTATTGATGTGTTTGCTGTTCTTTTTTTCTTAGTATTTATTTTCCGCTGCAATATTTGTGAAGAAACTCATTTGTGGTTGTTAGTAATAAAAAAATATATACTTGGTAACTCAAGATTTGGTTTTAAGGAAATTTACACCTCTTACAACAAGAGCATGAAGCAACCTGAGAGAGGACCTTCATTGTTAACTGCTGTAGAATAGGGCATGGTGCCCCATAGGATTCCCACCAACCATAGGGCTTCTTGACCCCATTGTCTACATGTCAGCTAATTAATTTTGGAATTTTTGATTTATACAAATCCTAAAAAACAGAATTTATTAGGCCCAAATAGAGCTCAACTATTTATTAGTTTTTGGGTATTTAATTGGTCATTTTACTGTAGATCCATGTTTCAATTTCTGCAATACATAACAGATTTATGGCAGCCTGTAAGTGCTAAATTAATTTACATAAACCGGTCTAGAGAGTGATCTTAATTCTGAAATTTTTTGTGCACTTAAGACATTTAATTCAGGTTTAAAGAGTGATTTTAATCACTAGTTTAATTCCAGAAATTTTCCTGTGCATCCACATCATCCAGATCTCACAGATCTGTACTTTGCCATATACTGCAAAATATTTTCACTTAATCTTGCATTAATTTCATTAGAATACTCTTAAAAGCAAAATTTCTTCGTTTCTTGCAGTGGTTTATCTTTAATTTAAACAAACTTGAACATTATATTGGGCAATCGTCTTACTTGAATTAATCAACTTTTTTTTTTGTTTGCAAGAAAAACCCGTCACTCGGGGCCAGTGCATTTCCACCTTTGGCTAAGATAACCGCAACCCAGGGGCATCTAAGCCGTCAAAGTCACCCGGTGATCGCACCCGGCCTGGGCCACACCAACCCTTATGATGGCTGGAATTTTAGGGTGGCTCCTCCCAACTAACTCACCCCTAAGGGGATTGACCTCGGGTCGCCTTTCTGACGAGAGCCACACCTTAACCGAATGAGCTAGCGAGATTTGACTTGAATTAATCAACTTAGTCCACCTTTTGGGAGTGATTTTAATCACTTCATAATTCTGGAATTAACTGTGTTATTGGTTCAATTTAATTTATAGCTTTAGAAAGATTCATTGGCTATAGGTTATTATCACTTCTGAATAATTTTTATAATCGAATATTGTTTCAATTTATTTGGATTTCATTTCAAGCAACACTTCACTTTGTTGTTCCATTGCTTGTTTCATTTGCTGTGCTCAAATATTTAATCTTTGGCAAATCGCTTAAGTTTGGAATGTCTGCCTGAAATAAATTCATTTAAATCAGCATTTGGGTAGTGATTTTAATCGCTTATCCTTCTGGAAATTCCAAAGAAAACCATTTAGCACATTGGCATTTGAGTTATTTCATGGTTCATGTCAAATACAAGATTGATGACAGAGTCTATGTTTATCTTTCAATGAAATCAAGAAGACATGCCCTATTTTTTTAATGGAGATCTAGTAGATATCATCCATGCCAACAAGTTAGGTGTTCAGATTAGATTCTATGCCTGTGACTTGGTCTGTAGCTATCTGAGACAATCTGTTATGCCAGAGAATACCCTACAGAGTCAAAATCTGTATCTTAATTCATTAAATGGTGTTGGCATGACTTTATATATTTTTTGGCTTGCTTCTCTCTGATATCTCTTCGTACCTGGTAACTATGACGATTAGTGATATTTGGCATTGGAATGTCAAGTTACTGAGCTGATAATTCTTTAATTTTTGTGTAGAGCCCTGATTTTTTGTTGGCTAATTTTTCTAAGAGATTTTTGATATTTACCTATGTGACATGAACCTTCTATATTGCTGGTGTGCTTGCAATGTTAAAATAACTGTATTATTGTTCAGTGTGTTCTCGTTTAGAAGGTGAAATTTATGTGCATTTTATGTTCTACAGAAGAACTTTATAAATAGCTTGGTTAACTTTGGTCCTATATTGTTGTTGGACTGGCCTTTTAAGAAGCTTGTTTTACATGTGCTTTTTCCTTTTGTTCACAATGAACCCTCATTAGAGAGAATTTGAGGTCAAAAATGGGCCTCAAAAGGACCAAAATGTACTATAAAAATCAACCAATTACATTCTAGTAGATGACATCATCCCCCATGGTTGAAGTGGCATTGCATGAGTTAAGAATGCTTATTTTTCACATTTTCTATGGTGGATGAAAACCCATAGTTAACCAAGGTAGTGGTACAAGTACTTTTAAGTCATAAAGTGAAGTACTCACAATAAAAGTCATTTCACACTTTCTCATAAAATAATATTATTGTTATTTTCAAGTAAAGTACTCACAATTCACTTTCTCATAAAATAATATTATTGTCATTTTCAAGTAAAGTACTCATAATTCATAAAAATGTCTTTTCACATTTTCTTATAAAATAATATATTGTTATTTTCATGTTTTTTAATTTTAAATTATATATTCACTCAATTGTATTTAATATCATACTGTCAAACTAATATATATATATATATCTTGTACTTTTAAAATAAATTAAATTCATGAATGATATTTATATGAAAAAATATGTTAGTTATGCATATAAATTAAATTCATGAATGATATTTATATGAAAAAATATGTTAGTTATGCATATAAATTAAATTCATTTTTGTTTAATTTTATTTACAAGTTCAAGACAAATAAATGCTAGAAGGCAATAATTTTTTGGGAATTTACAATCAATCTTAGTCACATCATTGTAGAGTTATTTTATTAATTTTATTTATAGTCAATTTAGAAAAGTAACTCAACCATGGTTATTTATATTGTGCATAAAAAGTAGTGTAGGAGGTGAGTTGTCATATATACTTACCCCATAAAACCCCTATCTCATAATCTTTTAATATATTTTATATTTTTGTAGTACATCTCTTAGGTGGCCCATTTTTGACCTCAAATTCTCTCTAATGCTAGAGGCGTTGGAGTTTTAGGATTACCATCAACTGTTTTTTTCAAACTCTAGGAAAAAGTTTTAAGTAAGAGAGAAGATTGTCTGTGTTTACATTAGCTACTTTGGAATTCAGTTGGTGTTGATTTTTGTACTTAGGAAAGTGTTCCCCTAAATGACTTTAGCCTTGGTCACTTAAAAGGAGAAATAAAACGACCCTTGCATTAAATGACTTAAGTGAAACATTTAATTTGACTTTAGAGATTAAAGTCACTTTTTGATAAATTTAAGTGGGTGAGTGAAATTAATATTTTGAGAATTAAATATGAGCAATTAATCTCATCCATTGATCTAATCTAATCTCCACCGTTAGATTAGATGAACCCTAGGGTTTTCTCAATAAGGCAAGGGAAGGTCATTTTTCCTCACTTTGCAGATTGAAGTGAGAAGAGAGAGCAGAGAGGAAAGTTTCAATTTTTCCTGAGCAAGAGGAAGAATTTACTGCACACATTTCGAGGAAGAGATAGCAGCAAGTACATGGCAGGAATTTCAAGGAGCGGGCTGACACAAACTTCGAGGCAACAAACATTAAAGGCTGTATGTCCGTACAAGCCGTATTGTACGGTTCTTTACAACACAGAAATCGAGGCAGTGAGATACAACAAGAATTTCGAGGAAGGGCCATACAACACAAAAATCAAGGAGTGATTTTTGGGCACGAAAATCGAGGCAACCATCAGGCACAGTTTTTGAGGCATTTATTGCAGGCTGTACAGGCCGTACAACAAATGTCATACAGATCGTACAGTGGCACGGTTTTCAAGGCAATTTAGCAGAGGAAAAATCAAAGTTGGATTTTTTGCAGTTGGGCACAAGAATCGAGACAAAAATTTCTTCTGGGTTGAGATAAGTTGGTTTATGAATTTTCTGAGTTTTGTTGTAAAAAAAATATTTCCTGAAAAATAATAAAATATATCTCTCTAACTGGTTTTCCCCTTGTGGGTTTTTCCAGGGCCATTGGCCAAAAATTTCTGAGTACTGTGTGTTGAATGGCATTTTTTTTAAAATTTTCTGTCCATGAAAAGAATGAAGTCACAACAGTGTTTTTATGTTTGAAATTTAAAGTTATTTTCAGCCTTTTATTTTTCTGGGTTCGGGAATAATCAAAGACAATTTTTTACATCTAAATCAGAGGATGAAACTTGTGAAAAACGTACATGGTATCGGAGCTGAGTGGGGCAGAAAACTAATTTTTGTAGACAGAACAACCATTTCCAAAATTAAGAAAAACTCTTGTGACAGTAGTACCAATTTGTTGAAACTTGTTCTTTGAGAAAATTGTCTTCCATCAGGTTGAGAACCGAGGATAGGTTGGATGGGGCAGGGAACTTTGTCCCATGGAAGGCCTAGATATTGCTTGTGTTGAAAAAGAATGAGCTGTGGGATGAGGTAGTCAATAATACTACAACTCACCCGATTGTCATTCCCAGTGCTACTACTGACCCAGTAGCAGCGACTGCCTTTGCGAAGAAGGCATTTAAGGCCATGAGGCTTATCTTGGATGTTGTTAAAGACCATGTTATTCCACACATTTCAACAAAGGATCATGCACATGAGATGTGGAGTGCTTTGACTGGATTGTTTCAGAGTTCTAATGAGAATAGGAAGATAGTTCCGAGGGAGAAGTTGAAGAATATCAAGATGGTTAAAGGAGAGGTTTGTATGGCCTATTTTACTAGGATCTCTCAGGTGAGATATGAGCTTGCAGCTGTTGGGGTGGTTGTTACTGGTCCTGAGCTAGTGCGGACAACCTTGAATGGGGTGACTCCACATTGGGTTGTGTTTGTACAAGGTTTGGTGGCTAGGGAGAACTTATCTTCATGGGACATGGTCTGTGATGATTTTGTTCAAGAAGAGACTCGGAGGGGTTTCTTGTAGTGCAGTGCTTCTACTAGTAGGGAGGATGAGGAGGATGTGGCCTTGACAGCGAAGGGGAAGAAGAAGAACAAGAAGGATCTCGAGAAGGGTGGGGCCAAGCAGCAGGATGGGAAAAAGAAGGATCTGAGCATTGTAAAGTGCTTTGCATGTCACAAGATGGGACACTATGCTGGGCAGTGTCCGAACAAGAAGAAGAAGTAGCAGCAGACAGCAGCTTCAACGGAAGTTGATGACTTTGCCGCGAGATTTTAGAGTGAGTTTTCACTATGCACTGGGCATGTTGAGATAGAGAGAGCATCTATTCTCACCAGTGCGGATGTTGATAGACAGAGGGAGTTTTCCCTGGTGACAGACCATTCTTATAGTGCATCTGCTTCCAGCACTTGGTATATTGATAGCAGAGCCTCGAGCCACATGATAGGTGCTCGTGAGATGTTCTCCGAGCTTTCACAGATAGAGACGGATGTGGAGGTGGTGTTGGGAGATGACTCAGCAGTCAGAGCTGTTGGGCGTGGGACCATTACCTTTCAGAGGGAGTCCATGAGTCCCATGGTGTTGAGAGATGTATTATATGTACCTGGGCTGAAGAAGAACCTAGTTTCAGTTTCCATGATCGAGGATCAGGGTCTTGGGGTGTCCTTCCTTGATGGACATCTGCATATGTTTCCCAAGATTGCAGGACCATCTGCTTCAGTTGCAATTGGAGTTAGATGTGGGAAACTGTATAGGCTCTTATTTCAGCCTCAACATGCCTTGGCACATAGCAACGAAAGTGAGCTTTGTGAGCTTTGGCATAGGAGGATGGCTCACTTGCATCATCCAGCGTTGGGGTTGTTGAGACATATGGTTACAGGTTTACCGGAGTTCAGCACAGGGCAGAGTGATGTTTGCAGGGGGTGTGCTTTCGGAAGGTACACCAAGATTGCCTTTTCGAGCAGTGATAGTAGGTCAACAACGACTCTTGAGTTGATACATTCAGATTTGTGCGGACCGATGTCTTCTGTTTCCTTGAGAGGATACGAGTATTATGTGACATTCATTGATGACCATTCTAGGAAGACCTGGATCTACTTTATGAAGAGCAAGAAGTCCGAGGAAGTCTTGCAGAGGTTCCAAGAGTTCAAAGCTCTTGTGGAGAACCAAACAGGGAGGAAGATCCGAGTTTCTTAGATTAGATAACGGGGGTGAGTATACCTCCAAGGAGTTTGATGGATATTGCAGACAGGACGGTATCAGGAGACAGTTGACAGTTCCTTATACTCCAGAGCAGAATGGAGTAGCGGAGAGGAAGAACAGGTCTATTGTTGGAGCAACCAGAGCTATGTTATATGACTAGTCTCTTCCTTTCTTTCTTTGGGCTGAGGCTTGTAGCACAGCTGTATATCTTCAGAACAGGAGTCCCCATCGTGTCGTGGGGAACATGACACCTGAGGAGTGTTTTTCAGGAAAGAAGCCTGAGGTTGGCCTTTTTCGGATATTTGGTGGTTTGACTTACTCTCATGTTCCTTCAGAGAAGAGGGCAAAGTTGGAGCTCACTGCAGAGAAGGGCATCTTTGTGGGCGATGATGAGACTTTGAAGGCTTTCCATATTTACCTTCCCTCTCAGAGGAAAGTTGTTGTGAGAAGGGGTGTGAAGTTTGAGGAGGAGCGGGCCTTCAGGAAGTGGAGAGAGTTAGAGCAGGAAGAGCAGCAGGTTCCTGCACTTCAGGTTGTTACATAGGTTCCATCAGCGCAACAGTCAGGATCACAGGTTTCCGGGGTTACAGGACCACTCAGTGCAGGAACAGGTTCATTAGTTTCAGTGGTTCAGCCAGCAGGGTCGTTGTGGACAGGTGATGGGTCTACGATTACAGGTACACCGTACAGAGCATCAAGATCTCAGAGTTCTCCAGTAGTTGGTACACCAGCTGCTGGTTCAAAGGTTACTGGGGTTTCTAGCTCTGGTAGTTCTTCAGATGAGGATAGGCCAGTGTGGGAGGAACGTTCAGGGATGAAGAAGCCTAGGTGGCTTCAAGAGACCTTGTAGGAAGCTTAGAAGTTTGGGACACCCATGGAGTTAGTGAGGGCCATCAAGATGCCTGATAGATTGGGCATGCTGTTGGTGGCTAGTACATGTGATTCTGAGCCTTCTACTTTTGAGGAGGCCTCCCAGCATTTTGTTTGGCGAGATGCCATGATGGATGAGTACCATTCCATCATGAAGAATGATGTATGGGAGATTGTTCCGAGACCCGAGGGGAAGTCAGTGGTGACTTCTTGGTGGCTTTACAAGCTAAAGCACGTAGCGGATGGGAGTGTGGAGAAGTACATGGCCAAATTTGTAGCGCGAGGGTTTTCATAGGTTGAGGGTATTGATTATGATGAGACTTTTGCGCTGGTTGCTCAGTATACTTCAATCAGGGCTTTGATTTCCATTGCAGCAGAAATGGGTTGGAAGATCCATCAGATGGATGTGAAGACCGCATTTCTCAATGGAATCATATAGGAGGAGATTTATGTTGAGCCGCCTCAGGGCTTTGAGATTCATGAGAAAGAGTCTCATGTTTGCAGGCTGAAGAAAGCCCTATATGGGCTGAAACAAGCTCCTAGAGCTTGGTACTCGAGGATCGATTCTTACTTGCAGAGGATGGGGTTTCATAAGAGTGAAACAGATCCGAATCTCGACTTTATCATGGTTGGAGATGATCCACTTATTCTTCTGTTATATGTTGATGACTTGTTTATCACAGGGGGAGAGAGATTCATTGCAGCTTGCAAGAAAGATCTTGCTACAGAGTACGAGATGACAGATATTGGGTTGATGCATTATTTTCTGGGATTGGAGGTTTGGCAGGAGCTTGGACATATTTTCCTGGGACAGGGAAAGTATGCAGTTGATATTATGAGGAGATTTAGGATGGAGGATTGCAGGTTGATGTCAACACTGATGATCACCAACTGGAAGAAGCTTCATGCTTCTGAGGGAGTGTTGGTGGATCCTACTTTATACCGTCAGCTCATTGGGTCATTCATGTATCTGGTCAACACTCGGCCAGATCTGTGTTTTGCAGCGAACACTCTTAGTCAGTTCATGATTGAGCCTAGGAGTGTGCATTGGGTGGTTGCAAAACATGTTTTGTGATACATAGCAAGGATAGTGGATTTTGGTCTAGACTACAGGAGGTTGGATGGGATCAGGTTGGTTGGCTTCACAGATTCAGATTGGGTAGGCAATGTGGCCGACCGGAAGAGCACTTCTGATTGTTGTTTCAGCTTGGGCTCGGCAGCAGTGTCGTGGTTCTGTCGGAAGCAGAAGTCTGTTGCATTGAGTTCTGCAGAGGCTGAGTATATGGTAGCCAGTTAGGCCAGCTGCGAAGCTTTGTGGCTTCGCAAGTTGCTGGTGAATTTATCTGGTCAGGAGCTGAGGCCTACGGTGATCTACTGTGACAACCAGAGTTGCATCCAACTCTCTAAGAATCCAGTATTTCATGACCGGTCAAAGCATATTGAGATCAGGTATCATTTCATCCGAGATTATGTTCAGAGAGGTTTAATATATTTACAGTACATTTCCACTGATGAGCAGGTAGCAGACATTCTGATGAAATCTTTGGGGAGGGGCAAGTTTGTCTTCTTCAGGGACAAGTTGGGACTTGGGAGTGGTGCAGAACACCTTCCTCGGTAAGAGGGAGTGTTGATTTTTGTACTTAGAAAAGTGTTTCCTTAGGTGACTTTAGCCTTAGTCACTTAAAAGGGGAAATAAAGTGACCCTTGCATTAAATGACTTATGTGGAGCATTTAATTCGACTTAAGAGATTAAAGTCACTTTTTGATAAATTTAAGTGTGTGAGTGAAATTGATATTTTGAGAATTAAATATGAGCAATTAATCTCATCCATTGATCTAATATAATTTCCACCGTTAAATTAGATGAACCCTAGGGTTTTCTCAAAAAGGCAAGGGAAGGTCACTTTTCCTCACTTTGTAGATTGAAGTGAGAAGAGAGAGCAGAGAGAAAAGTTTCCATTTTTCCTGAGAAAGAGGAAGAATTTACAGCTCACATTTTGAGGAAGAGATAACAGCAAGTACAGGCCATGAATTTCGAGGAGCAGGGGCACAAACTTCGAGGAAGCAGCATTAAAGGTTGCCTGTCCGTACAGGCCATACTGTATGGTTCTGTACAACACAAAAATTGAGGAGTTATTTTTGGGCATGGAAATCGAGGCAACTGGCAGGCACAGAAATTGAGGCATTTATTGCAGGCCTTACAGGCTGCACAGCAGCTGCCGTAGAGTCTGTACAGTGGCATGGTTTTCGAGGCAATTCCGCAGAGGAAAAAATCAGAGTTGGATTTTTTGCTGTTGGGCACGAGAATCAAGACAGAAATTTCTTCTCGGTTGAGATAAGTTGGTTTATGAAATATCTGAGTTTTGCTGTAAAAGAAATATTTCCTGAAAAATAATAAAATCTCTCTCTGATTGGTTTTCTCCTCGTGGGTTTTTCTAGGGCCATTGGCCAAAAATTTCTGAGTAATGTGTGTTGAATGGCGTGCATTTATTTTATTTTGTGTCCATGAAAAGAATGAAGTTACAGCAGTGTTTTTATGTCTGAAATTTAAAGTTATTTCCAGCCTTTTATTTTTTTGGGTTTGGCAATAATATGAGAATTTTTTACATCTAAACCAGAGGCTGAAACTTGTGAAAAACGTACAGTTGGAAGCCGGTTTGTATCCATCTTAAATATCTAATGCTATTTATTTTCACTTATTTTCAGTATTACTAGTGTCTTATAGGATTTATAACAAATAGATTAGGTATAGTGGTCAGATGCAGTCTTAATCCACACGAAGCATTTCATGATTTTCTTTCTGACTTTTCATCAATCTTCTGCATTTTATTAGGAATTTGACGTTGACATATTTTCATCCATCTTAACAGACAGGTTCAATGTCTGCTCTTGGAGCTGTTGTAGGTGGGACTAGTTTAGAACAACGTGAACGATCAGCTAGTGAAGTGGCAAGCCGTAATGTTGCAGGTTTATTGATCTATCTTGTTTTACTTTATGTTTTAATCTTCTAGAAATGTGGAGTTCATATCTGTATGCAAATAGCTATGGAGCTAATGTGGAACACTGGTGCAGGAAAATAAATCTAGATAACTTCCACTAAGGTAGTTTTGATGACTTTTGGTTTCTTCAACTCATTTCTTTCTGCAACATCTTTTTAAAATAGCTGCAGTGGAAATAACTGCAAGAGGACCACTCTTATTCAATTTAAAAGGAAAGAATGGAAACAAATCCTTTTAATATACATTATCTTTGGAGTTCTCTAGAAACCATGAATTTGTGGTGGATTATACCATTGCTGATTATTTGAGCTTTGTATTTAATCTGTTTATATTCAAGATGTTAGGACCAATGTTGCAAAGCTTGGCATTGACAAAAAATTGGTAGGGGTTATCAACTTGGGAAATCAGAAGATCTGGAATTTTAGTTTTTTGACAAAAGTCGGCAGGCATAAACTCACACCTAAAAAGAGGCCCCATCACAGTTCTCAAGGATGCGCATCACTCGTTTATTAGAGGGAGAAGGTGCATGCATGCAAGTGCCTACTATCTAGCCTTAGATAAGGCATGTGCCACCACCACCTAATCTTAAAGGCATACACACCACTTAAAGGTTAAGTTTGGTTTAATTTTTATAAAAATAAAATTCAGTCTGGTTTTAATTTTAGTAAATTCTGTTTGAGTTTGAGTCAAAATGCAAATGTATTTTTAAACTCTAGTACGCACTTCTCAGATCTATAAGAGAGAGGACAGAGGTACAGATTCATTTCTTAAGACTTGAGTCTAGCAGCTAGCGGTTTAGATGTATTTTCCTGTGGCAGATTTTTTAATGTTGATAATTAATAAAAGCAGTGACAGGTTTTGACAGTTGTCTATTGTATTCTGTTTAATGTTTTCTATAACATGTGTTTATAAATTCTAGGACCTCTCTCCATAACGGCTCAGAGGATGCGTTTTGTACTTGGGAGATGGACCCAAAGTTAGTAGGACTCTACAAATTCCTAGACAATGATTTGGGGCCCATTACAGCTTATGGAAGACACCTCTTACATTTCGGGGAGTCTCATGAACTGCTGATTTTGAATTCCCTTCCCTGCTTCCAAACCTCCCAACACTTCACATGCTTCCTGCATAGCAGAAGAGCTAGTGTATAGCCAACCAGGATCTACTCCCTTTTATTCGCCATTTAGTAACACCCATTCCCTTAGGAGACCATGCCCTCCTCTCTTTCTCCCTCTGAGCTGCCGTCCCCCTTCGCTGACTCCGCCATCCATGCGCCCACCCTGGACCATTATCTTTTTTGACGAGGGAGATCCGGACCGCTATCTTTTGATCTCTGCCAGATGATACCTTCAGAGAGTTTTCATCCCTCAACTTTGCATCTGCCAAGTACGAATGCCTCTCCTCCATTTGGGAAGTGTTACCTCAAAAACTAGCACTCTTCCACAATCGAAGATATGTGGACCCAGAGGAGCCAGTGCTATGATCGACAACTCTTCAAAGAGGTATACCCATTGTACCTCAATGTAATCCCCTTCCTCTTTAGACCCTGCTCCTTGGGCCACAAGAGGCTACCTGAAATGAGACAAGGACAGACTTGTAAGAACCACAATAGAAAACACTTCTATCCCTACAAGACCTTCCCACTGTCAGTAGAGCAGTGCCTTATGGTGTCAACGAAAGATATGCACAATAAACCCCTTTACTTGAAAAGTTAGGAGCAATGACGAATATGCAATATGATTATCTTATTTTCTGTAGTAAAAACGAGCAAGATAAAATGTGAAATGTCTCCCAAATAACAATCGGAAACACCCAAAACTTACCTCCTGAGAACCAACTAGAGAGGGTTCATCAGTCCCCCCTAGGGCACTCTTCTTTTAGCGGATGAAAAATGTCTTTCAATGCTGATTTACAATTCAGACCTGCAATTTGCTACAGCCAAGGTGAACCAGAAATATCTTCGGCCTCAAGTTCCCCCAAGGTCTTCCCGTATGACCTAGGATTTGACCAGCTCTTCCTCAAATCACCAGGGTTTGACTTTTCTCTTGAGTGGACCTGCAATAGCACTTTAACCAGATCTGAAACAAACACTTGTCACCTAACCCTAGGATGACATCACCTGCTTTAGGGCACTATTAGTGCCAAAAATTGACTTTTTGCAAAGTTTGTCAACTTTTTAGGATTTTTATAATATTTATTCAAGATCTAGAATTTATTATTGCAATTAACAACATAAAAAAATAACAGTTAATATAACTACAACACAAAATAAATATTTTTGGAATTTTTGCAAAAAAAATATTTTTTAGGGTTTTTCACAATATTTGTTTTTTTTTTGCACCGAGAGAAGCGAGGTGCTCTCAGCTCAGTATGGGGGAGATCCTGTCACGTTAGTCATGTTATGCTAGCCTACATTTAAAAAACATTATGTTAACTGACATAAATAAAAAACTAAAACTAAAAATATATTGTGGATTCATATATTTATATAGTGTAAACAAAAAAGAATATAGAGAGAAACATGTCCCCTAATTTATCAAATAATAAAAACCCAATAATAAAACTAAATGAAAAGTAATTAAAAGATAAAGTAATTAAAAGATCCATGTTAAACCCGGATTTACCAAACGCTAAAGGGATCAAAATGTTTGAGGTGTAATTTTTTCTGAACATTTAAAAATTTAAAATAAAAATAACATACACCTAAAGAAATTGGATCCCTCTCGGTGCTTTCTAGATCGAGGTTTAAGATGGATTTATGCTGGTTGTAATACATAATGCTTGAATTTGAATAAAAGAGATTCCAAGTGAAGATGAGGCAATAAGACCCGAGTCTCCTCCCTTCAAGGCCACAAAGGAATCGTGGTTAGTGTTCTTCTAAAAATTTAGCAATCTAATTTTGATGAATTAGGGCAAAACCGAGAAAACCTAAGTTGTGTTGGTTTTGGCCTAATTAAGACAAAGATAGTTGCTAAAGGCCCAACAAGAGAGATCCTCCAAGAAGGGATGTCTTGCTTACAAGACAATGTTATCATCCTTAAAAACCCTAATTAATTCTTACCTTGGATGTCTGTGAAAATGAAAGACAAGAGAACCGAAGATCTTACCACAAAAGAAGATAAAAGAAGAAGAGAGTAACCCTCTCAAGAATTCTTTCCCTTAGACAAGCCTTGCAAGATTTTGTAAACCTTCAATTACAAAAATATCAACACATTGAGGCTTCAAGATACCAAGAAGAGAGGTGCGCAACACTTAACAACCAAGGTAAGCAAGTAGAAAAATAGAAATAATCTTATTTGATCCCATGATCTTGTGTTACAAGAACGAGTGTCTTATTTATATGTGTGACAAGACATCCCTTTTTGAAAAGACACACCTTTTCACTCCTTTAAGCTGACATACCTAAAATAACTTAAATTGATTTTTCAATGAATTTTTAGGGTTTGTCACCCACAAGTCAGGGACTAAACCTCATAAGACTTAAAATAATAATAAAAATGATGAAGTGCTGCAACTTGATGAAACACTGAGCTTGGGAAGAGGGTGTCATGCCTCAACTAACTCCAATGATGTGCTTTTGCCCTCAACACCCACCTCCTTCAGGAGGTGTTTAAGATCCCAAACCCAAACTAAGCTAAACTTGTCCCACTGCCTGGTAACTTAGTTATGTATTGTTTTTGCCAAACACTTCTTAAATTGACTGATTTGTTCATTGTTTGTATTTGAGGCCAAATTCTGGACTGTTGGTGTAATACTGGTGTCTTATTTGCTTGTGGGTTTACTAAATTCCCACTTTTTCCACAGATAAACCTACTGACCCGTTTCTTCGTATTGCCAACCTTGGAGTTCACTTGGCTGCTTGTATCACTAACTGTTTATAATATACAGATAAATATGTGCTTGTTCCAAGTGTATGGTATCAATTGATAAAGGCATTCATCACATATGACAACATTTGATAATTGCATTCATAACATATGTTTGCATTAAATGAGAGTAGCACATACAATAACTCAGAGATTTTAATGAGAAGTTAACCAATAAATAGAAGTCTGATATTTTTATTAAAGGATCACTATTACATGCCTGGAAGTGTTTGTGGGCAGATTTGGAACAAGAATTCCTTCCTAAGCACTGAGATAATTGCTTCTCTGCTGTAGCAGTCTTCTCAATAACAATATCACAGTCCACCTCTATGCCCAGCTCGATAGGATGATGTCCATTGTTAATTTCACAAGCAATGTACATGCAGAATATAGTGCATTATCAGATCTGAATAAGTTGAGATATGGCCATACTGGGTTGAGTCTGGTTCAACAGAAATTATGTTCCACAGTGAAGCATCAACGCCCTACTGGAAAATAGTGAGAAGTTCCCCCAATAGCACATAGACCCCCTTTTCCTCTACCATGAGTTCTTCATGCAGATATACAATAGCATAAAGCATGAAGAAAAAGAGCATTCACAACATACAAAGGTAACCTTCTTTCACCATGAAGTCACCCCACTTTCAGCAGTAAACACAGGACCACGATTTACCTCAACTATGAACTTGCCCTCCTTTACTATGCAGACCCACTCTGATAATCACAGGCTTCTCCTCTTTTCTTTAGTTCTAGGCATCAATATTATCTGTATGAAGCAGATAACTAGCAAGTATGTAAACAACTCAGATTATTGCCTCTAAATCCATAAGATACTGTAGCAGTGTCAGTCCTTCAAATAATAAATGGTTGTGGTGAGGTTGAATAGCTATTCATAGAGAAAATATGTGACAGTATACAGGTCGCTGCCTTTATGCATGATGGGCTGCCCTAGATAATCATGTTTTTCATACTGTTCATACAGCCTCCTAAAAAGAATGTGTTGTTTTTCTCTTCCACGAACTGTTGAAGCTCACGCCCTTAGCAGAGACCACGCAGCTGATATGAATAGATTAGCTTATCATTGAAGAATGCACCCAGCTGTGCTGTAAGCTAATCTTTGCCCTAAATCCTCACGAACTTGATCTCTACTTATTTATCTAACAATCTTTGTTGTCTTTGAAGTACGGTGATAGATCTGGATGATCTATCCTCTCAAATTGACTAGGGTGGATAGATTTCGCCACCGAACCCAATGTTGGCTTAAGGAATTCACCCTCAACCTTAATTAGCTCTCAGAGCTCTCCAAACTTGTGTCCAAAAAGATGAATAATAACAATCATACCCTTTTGGTTCAACTAGCCTTCTTATATAGCTTTTAGGGTTTGCATGTCACTTTTAGGAACATTACAAGGTATGACCTCTTCAAAAAGATGACATCATCATCAATTTAGCATGCTTGAGCCAAGAGGAGGGTGAATGCATTAGAAGAATAGGTCCAAGTGGGCAAGTGTGCTAAGAGTCCCAATGTTATCGGAACCGGACTGGTCATCGAACCAACGAAGCCCAAAATGTGAACCGGACCAAAACCGACAAAAATCCGGGTAAAAAACTGGCTGACTAAAAAATACATAAAATATTCATATTTGGTAAAAAACATATAGATTCAAGTGCATACATATGAATCCAAACCATTAATACAGAAATATGCAAAGTTTCTCTTATATATAGCAAATATGGGTGCAAATATCCAAAATAGCATCTAGTGCAATACATCTCTGAGGTTCTGAACCAA
Source organism: Pseudotsuga menziesii (assembly GCA_001517045.1). NCBI lineage: Eukaryota > Viridiplantae > Streptophyta > Pinopsida > Pinales > Pinaceae > Pseudotsuga > Pseudotsuga menziesii. The sequence goes on from LPNX010828292.1 coordinate 895,882, forward strand.
AGTAGATTAACAAAGAGGCTCCAAAGTACATCAGCAAAGTTCTATTTTCTGGTTTTTAAAAAAAAATTGAGTTTCATGAGTCCCTAGTCTAGACTGGCCGGTTCGGCTGGTTTTGACCGGTTCCGGCCGGTTCGGTACCCGGTTTGGAAAAAAATCCGGTTTTATGAATTTTTTTTGCTAACCGGATCGGCCAACCCTGTAAACCGGTCAGACCGACTGGTTTTGTCGGTTCCGGTCCGGTTCCGATAACACTGGCTAAGACATGTATGACAACCTTTATAAGTGCAATCACCTCTATAAAGCATAAAAATAAGTGTGGTTGGGAGCCCCTAGGCCATGTGTCCTAATGGAGTCATCTCAAGAAACACCAGACACCAACCTAGGGCATAAATTTCCAACATGATGGGGAACTTGCACCACATCAAGGGGCAGTCAACAAAGCCACTAAGCCAATACTATTTGAAATGAAAATCAATAGTACCTGCCATGACTAGACCACGGGTCTTGATCTCCACTAGACCAACACTTTTACATAAAACAAGCCCCATCTTGACTTTTACATTGAAAAAATATCTTTCCTTTCAGGCGCATCTGATGTGGCACACTACATAGTATCTGGAGGGTAACATGAAGCAGCCTTGAAATTCTATCCCCACATCACTAGATCCGCTCCCCACTCCCCAAAGTCTAGCTCATGCCCCATGAACAAGTATTATGACTTAGACTGCAAAGTTCTCCATAGCCAACTTCGTTATGCCTTCTCTCGAGATCAGCATTCCTATTTTAGTTTGGAGGCTTCCTATTGTTGCCTTCCCAACCACATGAAGCACTTTTTCATCTATCATAGTAGATGTGACTTGTGTTGTTCTCTTGCCTGCTGCCCCAAAATTTTTTGGTACACCATATTCCCGTGTCACCACCTTCTCCCACTTGATCTGGACCTTCACTCCAATGTTCTCGCATACCTCCACTCTATATGATGTACTTGGGGCAGCCCCAGATTTAGGACACCTCGCACACCTGTCACTTATTCCCATATTGTGACATTCGAGAGGTAGTCTGGGTTATGAACACCAACAAAGCCGTTGATGAGAATGGGTTTCAAGTAGAATGATTCAAATTGTGTTAGCAACAACTCAAACGTTATTTGATAAAAAATTATCAATATTAAATAAGTTATTGTTGAATGAATATAATGAAGTTCAAGTACAATCAAGACCTATTTGTGCCTTTTCATTTAAAAATGCATGTTTTTTAATTCAATTAATAATAGTTATTTTCTTTTGTCTCCTTATATTTATTTAGTCATAAAATATTATTTAGTTATTTATTGAATTATTTATTATGATACTTTAGTTTTGTTTTCATTTATTTATTTAACCTATGCTATATACATTACATTGCCCACCCCTTAAAATTTGCTTTGTTCTCAAAGCAAGGGCAATGACGGGTGTTGTTGAAGAAAGCTCTCTATTTCCCAAGACGAGTCTTCTTCTAGTAGGTTCTTCCATTTAATAAGATATTCTTTAATAGTTTTGGCGGAGTTTTCTTTCTTTAATGGTAAGTATACCTCGGGCTCTAAGATAATTCTCCCTTCGTCATCCGGTATAGGAAGTTCGTCTTGTGTTGCTTGTGTTTGCCCCAACACCTTCTTGTGGCTTGAAACATGAAATGCATTATGGATGCGAGTATTGTTTGATAATGTATCCGATAGGCTACATTACTAATTTTTTTATTAATTTGATATGGCCCATAAAACTTAGGAGCAAACTTGTTCTTGCTTTGTTGCTTGAGGGACAATTGCTTGTAGGGTTGAAGTCTTACAAACACCTAATCTCCTTCTTTGAAGGCTCTTTTGGATCTATGTTGATCTGCTTGTTGTTTCATTCAATTGCGAGGATTTGCTAGATTCTCTTTTAGTGACTAAATGGTCTTTTGATCTGCCCCTAATTGACTTGTTACTGCTGGCACCTTAGAGCTAAACAATGCATAATCCTTCCATTTTGGTGTTTCATATCCATACAAGGCTTGGAAGGGTGTCATTTTAGCCGAAGTGTGGTAAGCATAATTGTATCACCATTCTGCTAGATGGACCATTTGTTCTGCTTATTTGTTACGAAACAACAAAGGTAGGTTCTCAAACATTTATTTACTATTTCTGTTTGTCCATCTATTTGAGGGTGATATGCCAAACTCATATTAAGAGATATACATGTTTGTTTGCATAAGTCTTTCCAAAAGGTACCCCTTAAAATTTGCATCCTTGTCACTGACAATGACCTTCGGGAAACCGAGCAATTTATAGATATTCTTGCAAAATATCTCAGTTATTTGTTTAACTGAATTTGTTTTTCTCACCATCATGAAATGAGCATTCTTAGTCAGCTAACCACAATAATTTTTTTATCCTTTCCATTAGACACGGATAATCCCTTAATGAAATCCATTGAAATTTCTTCCCACTTTTGATTAGGAATATGTAGAGGAGGGAGTAACCTTGTTGACATAGCATTTTTGCTCTTATTTCTTTGACAAGTATCACATTTAACGACATATTTTTGAATTTTCTTGTTCATTCCCTTCCATTAAAAAGATTGTCGTACATGATAGTAAGTTTTGAAGAATCCTGGATGTCTTGTAGCTAGAGAGTCATGTGATTCCCTAAGACTTAAATTTTAAATTTTGATGCCCAGGTTAGATAGATCTTCCACTTGTACCAAAGAATGTCTTTTCTCTGTTCAAAATTTGGATTTTGTCCCAAAATTAATGATGGAAGAAGATTTGGGTCTTTGGCGTATTCCACTCGTATTTCATCTATCAAATCAGATATTACGATTGATGTTGCATATGATGTTACCTCTTCATCCCTGCGTGATAATGCATCGACAACAACATTGCCCTTCCCCTTTTTGTGTAGTATTTCCATATTCAAGGTGGAAATTAACTCTATCAATTTTTGTTGCTCTGTGGACAATGTTTTTTGTTCAAGTAGGTATTGAAGACTATATATAGATTTTAAGCTTTCCCTCTTGAGGTTTCGTCTTTCAAAGGCTATTGGATGGTCTTCTTGTATTAACATTGTGCCTGTTCCAAAACCTGAAGCATCATATTCCACCACGAAAGCTTTTGTGAATTTGGGAGTTGCTAAGTGTTAATGACATAACCTTGTGTAAGGTTTCAAAACATTCTTCTGCCTTGTTATTCCACTGAAAGTAACTCTTCTTAAGTAATTTTGATAGTGGTGTCATCAAGTGTGTGTGTTTATTGATGAACCTTTTGTAATACCCTATTAAATCTAGAAGCCCTCTTAATTTGGATGTGTTATTCATCTTTTTCCATTCCACGATTGCCTTGATCTTTTCAGGTCTACCTTGACTCCTTATTTGGATATGACATGGTTGAGGTATTCTACTAAATCCTTGCCGAAGGTACTCTTTGACATTTTCGCATAAAACTGATTTTCTTCTAGTAGGGAGGGTACTTGTTTTAGGTTCTTAAGATGCTCCTTCCAAGTTTTACTATATATAAGAATGCCATTGAAAAAGACACACAAATTTCCTTAAATAGGGTTGGAAGAGCTCATTCATAGTTGCTTGGAAGGTAGCAGGGGCATTTGTTAAATTGAATGGCATCACTTTAAATTGACAATTGACCTTTGTGGGTTTGGAAAGAAGTTTTCGCCACGTCTTCTAATCTCACTCGATTACCTTGACCTTAAGTCTAGTTTTGAAAACTCTTTCGCGCCATAAACTTTATCGAGCATGTCATCTATAAACGAAATCTAGAACTTGTTCTTGATTGTTATTTTGTTAAGACCTCAATAATCTACACATACTCTAAAAGGTCCATCTTTTTTTGCACTAGCACTATTGGGGTTGCATACAAGCTTCTACTTCTTGTGATAATACATCTTAATAGATCTTGAATCAACCTTTCTATTTCTGTGTTGTGGTGATGAAGATATTGGTAAGACGAGATAAGATAAGATAATTTTATTTAATGTTTGCAAAATTGTCATTGATGTCAAAGAAAAATAGCATGGTGGGTTTCCAAAACCATGGTAAAAGTAGGAAGGAAATTAATTATTTACTTAAAGGTCTCTTGTACGTAATACCATGGGTGGGTTTTCAAAACCATGGGTGGGTTTCCAAAACCATGTGCTTATTAGTAAAAAAAAGGGGAAATTAATTATTAACTTAAAGGTTAACATGTCTTTTCAAATAGACACATCTCTTTTTGAAGAGTCTCCAATAGATATATATATTCAAGAAGATTTCAAGGGAAAGTGTGTGAGTGGAAAAGCAATATCATTCTAAGAGGAACCTCTAAAGAAGAAGTATGTATGTATCAAGAAGGTGTGAAAAATGGTAAAGGAAATGTGATCGATTATTCAAAGAAAGTCTTATTCAAGGAAGCAAGAATCCTAATTTATAGGTTGGTGCCAATCAAGTGAAAAGATTGGTGTCTCTTGCTAAGTTGGTTCTTAGCGGTGGGGATTGGTGTCTCCAGAAGGTTGGTGTCTGCGAAGATCAGTAACAATAGGTTGGTTCCTGCGAAGATCTGTAAGAGTAGGTTGGTGCCTACACAGATTTGTATTAGTGGGGATTGGTGTCTCTAGTAGGTTGGTGCCTATGAATATTTGTAATAGTAGGTTGATGTCTACAAAGAATTATAAAGAATTTTTTTTGTGAGCTTTTCTCTCGAAAAGGTTTCCACATAAAATCTTGTGTTCCATGTTCTGTAATTTATAGATCTTATGTGTGATTGTTTTATTGTGGTAATTCAATTTAAATAAGTTAAAAAAATTGTCTTATACTTGTTCACCCCCTCTCTCAGTTTAAATGTGTGTTCACAATTGGTATTGGAGCAGGTTCCTTCACAAACAGTCTAATCGCTAAAAGCTAGACTTCGTGAGCACACATGGCCGATCAAGAAGGTTTCTCCACAGGCAGAGCTCCATTTTTCGATGGATCAAACTATGCATTCTAGAGCATAAGGCGAGCATATCTAATGGCTCTCGGGTTTGATATTTGGGAATTAGTCGTGAGTCGTGACTAGTTATGTAGCCCAACAACTCCACCAACAGATGTCGTTGGGAAGAATCCTAGTGAAAATAATGCAAAATCCATGAATGCCATCTTCTACAGTCTATCAAAATCCACTTTTGTCAAGGCGATGCATTGTGAATCAGCAAAAAAAATTGTTACAAGCTTCAAAATATCTATGAAGGCGATGACAATGTTAAGAAGGCAAGTCTCCAAACTCATAGAGGAAAGTTTGAGAGTTTGAAAATGAAAGAGGAATAAAATGTTGCAGCCTATCTCCTTTGTATGGATGAAATTGTCAACACCATTAGAGGACTTGGTGAATATGTTTAAGATTCGATGATTGTACAAAAAGTGTTAAAGTCACTTCCCTTAAGATTTTTAATGCCAAAGTTTCTGCTATTGAAGAAATGAAGGATCTTAATAAATTGACAATGGATGATTTGCATGGGATTCTCACTAGATGTGAAATAAGGACTGAAAAGGTAAAGCCATTGAAGAAAGAAGCCACTTTCAAGGCATCAAAGAAGACGAATAATAGAGAACACAAATCAAGTGATTGTTCCAGTTGTGAATCAGATGCAGAGGAAGCACATTTTGTGTGTAAACTCAAAAAGGGCTCTGGCATATACAAAGGTAAGCTTTCGTTAAATTATTTAACTGTGGGAAAGTAGGATATTTTGTGGCTAAGTGTCCATATGCAAAAGATGAAAGTAGTGATGATGAATAAGGCCATAACGTAAAGAAAATAAGCAAACATCATCAACACAAAAGGAACCGCGAACAATTACGCATGAAAAGAAGAAAAAGTCTTATAAGCAAAAGAAGAGTCTCTACTCAAAAGGGGTTAGTGACTCGTTTGAAGAGGGCAATGCAAGCAATTTCAATAGTGATAGAGAAGAAACTATCTTTATGGCTATCGAAACAAAGATTGATGCTTTGAGTAATAAAGACATAGGGGAAGAAACGATGGATTCAGAGGAAAAGAAAATGCTGAGATAGATGGGGAAGTGGATCTTGAAGAAGAGCTCATTTGTGCCTTAAGCAAAATAAAGAAGCTTAAGAAAAAGAGTTTGAAACAATAGGGGCCGCTGCAGAGATATGAAGAGGAGGATCATGATTCTAAAATGAAAATATTACAAAATCTTCAAGAAACAGATAAGACCATTATCAGCCTAAAGATTTAACAAGAAGAGGCAAAAAGGATAAATGAAGTAGCAAGAAGCCAACAAAAAGAAAAGGAAGAAATTTGTCAGGAGTTAGAGTATGAAGTTGTTTCATTAAGAAAGGAATTGGAGAAGTCAATTGCTCTGTTGATTAGAAGCTTGAAGTTTGAAAAGAGCGCTGAAATCTTAAATGATATCATCAATTGCTAGAGGTCACCATTCATTAATACTGGTCTTGACTACGATGACAATTGGAAGACTCCTAAAGAAATTTTCAACTCTAAGGCTACAAAGCCATGAAAGAATGTGAATGAAGAAGAACCTAAATGCTTTGCTAATGTTCTCAGAAACTCCATAAAAAATGAAGGCAACAGAATTAAGGATAATGATGTCCTGTAGAAACTTGACCTTCCTTACTAGGATAGCAAGGAAGTATTCATAAGATCTTTTCGACCAAGGTGGCCTCACACAACTCGGTGCCAATACTTTTTTTAGTTATTGTTTTTCTTGCGATCACTTTGGTCATAAAGCAATAGATTGTAGATCATGTAATAATTATGTGTGGAACAAAGACAAGCACTTATAGGTTCTCAAATAGAAATTATAATTCATTTGCCGCTTTATTCGATTACAATGTTATATATTATAAGTGCAAAAACTATGGGTACATGGCACGTTTTTCTAGAAGTGTCATTGTAGAATCTCCTAGACAAAATAGGGAAGAATATACCCTTTCCAAACAAAACAAACAATCCACAAAAGTTTGGAAAATGAAGTAGGAGCAAGAAAAGTAGAAGAAGGAAAAATCCATGCTTGTACAAATTGCACTTCATGCCCAGAATAAAGGAAATCAATGGTACATTAACATTGGATGCTTACGCCACATGACAGGGGCCCAGACCAAGTTTCTCACTTTGAAGGAAGTGAATAAAGATAGTGTAACATTTGGAGATAATGCTACCGCAAGATAACTGCAAAAGGTACTCTTAGTCTTGATAGTGGAAAGATTAAAACAAAGAATGTCTTGTATGCTGAAGGTTTGAAACATAATCTACTTAGTGTTAGTCAAATGTGTGACCAAGAACACACTCTCACATTTTATTCTCAATGCTATATGAGAACAAAATGTGAGAGACATGTGAAAGATTAGTGGCAAATGCAATCAGAACCTCAAATAATGTATATATTCTCAATGAAATCAAAGGAGAAAAATGCTATATGGGACAAATAGATGAAAGCTGGTTATGGCATAGAAGAACGTGCCATATAAACTTTGATAATCTAGTGAAAATGAACATTAAACAAGCAGTGAGAGACATTCAAAAGATCACAAAACCTTCAAACACTATTTGCAAGTGATGTCAACATGGGAAGTAAACAGGAGCAAGCTTGAAATCAAAGGAAAACTCAACATCAAAGCCATTGGAACTTGTACATATAAAACTTTGTGGGCCAACAAGAACACAAAATTTGCAAGGCAAAACTTACTTCATGCTGGTCATTGATGCTTACTCAAGAATGACATGGGTTGTGTTCCTAAAAGACAAATTTGAAGTATTTGAGAAGTTAAGCATTCAAAGCCTTGGTTGAAAATGACACTGATTTAAAAATCAAGTGTTTGAGATCTGATCGAGGAGGTGAATTTATCTCAAATGAATTTGAAGAGTTTTGTGAGCTTCATGGAATAAAGAGACATTTTTTCAGCTGCAAGAAGTCCACATCAGAATGGAGTAGTAGAAAGGAAGAATCAAACTATACAAGAGATGGCTAGAACATTGTTGAATGAAGCTAATATGTCAGACAGATTTTGGGGAGAGGCAATTGACACGACGGTCTATATTATGGATAGAGGGCAAATTAGAGTCAACAACAGTAAAATGCCCTATGAATTATGGAAAGGTCGACACACAACAGTCAAGTAATTCAAAATATTTGGGAGCAAGTGCTATATAAAGAGAGATGAGGATTTGGGAAAATTTGACTCTAGAGCAGATGGAGGTATCTTTTTTGGTTATTCATCTAGAAGCAAGGATTATAGATGTTACAATAAAAGGTTGTATAAAATTGTAGAAAGTGCAAATGTAAAAGTGGATGAAGCAAGGCCTCAAAAGGAGAAATCACAAACAAATGACCTTCCAGATGAATGAATTGCAAAGAAGAAGAAAAAGAAGAAGAAGGAACATAACGTTCAGATACAAAGGCACCATCTAAATTTGTCCAAAACAATCATTTGAAAAATCTAATTTTTGGTGATAAAGATGTGGTAGTTCGAACTAGAAAAAGACTAGCAAGTGCACTAGAACATGCAAATTCTCCTTGCTATCTAAAATAGAGGCTAAGAACTTTATAGAAGTTAGCGAAGATTAGCATTGGATTAATGCTTGTTAGAATTTTATACTTTAACAATGGTTATGTTAGATCTTCAAACAATTTGTAGCATAACACAATAACCACAACAATAGGATATCACTAAAAGAAAGACAAACACAACAAAAACAAAAGTACATAATGTTTTTCCTTTGGGAAACTCTTCACGGGAGAAAAACCCAACAAACTTCTTAAGTATAGATTCATCAATAAGTTCAATGTCTTCTAGGAGAATCTGAGGGCTAAGTGCTCTTCCACAGAAAGATCCCAAGAATAAGACAAGATAGAAAATCCAAGAATAAGATGTCTTCACAATACATCTACTCTTCCTCCTCTAGTGAACTTGTTGTTCTTCTCTCTCTAGCGAATATGCTTGCTTGCTCGATGTGTCCAAATGAGAGGTGCACCCTCTCTATTTATACTCTTTTTTGGTTCACTTTTCCACTAACTGGGTCGACTTCATTGGGGCAAATTTACCCAATGCTGGGGCAGTTTTACCTGGTGACTGGGGCAATTTTACCCAGTGACTCCTGTGGGGCCGACTTGATCGTTTTCACTTGAATTCTTTTAAGGTTTTACATGATTGATTACAATAATAATATCTCGAAAGGGAGTGCAATAATAATACAACAATGACACATCAATAATACAAGAAGAATATCTTCCGAAGTTACACAATCTTCAACACTCCCTCTTGACAATGAATGTATTCATCTAACACGATCATCATCATCATAGCTGCTGCGACTCTGTACTTAGACCATTGACTACTGACATCTCTCGAATATATACATTATAAGAAGTTCTCTCTATGAGCAAGCCATCAAGTGGGTACAACCTAGGAGAACAAATTACGTCACTAGGTGACTACCTACGTTACTGCACTATCATCTCGTGAGTGAGGCCTAGGAGAACAAATTACGTCACCAAGTGACTACCCGTCATCATGTCACATCCATATCATCTCGTGAGTGTAGCCTAGGAATATACATTACGTCACACATAGTGACTACCTGCTACTACGTCACATCACGTGGAGAACAACCCAGGTCCACAACCTGCGTCTTTGCACATCAAGGCAACACGACACTCGTGAGTGTAGCTTAGGAATATCCATTATGTCACACAGAGTGACTACCCACTACTTCATCACCTCATGTGGAGATCAGCCCAGGTCTGCAACATGCGTCTTTGCACATGCATGTGTGCCTTCCATAGCACCAACAGTCAGGATAGCTTAATTACGTCACCAATGTGACTACCTATTGCATCCTAGTGTGTGTATCCTAGGAATATACATTACGTCACACACAGTGCTACCTGCTACCATGTGACATCATGTGGAGAACAACCCAGGTCCTTAACTTGTGTCTTTGCACATGTACTATGGCACTGACTACTCCCTCTTTCGAGGAACATCGATCTGAACAACTCCAAGCTTGTCCCTGAAGTACTCAAAATTCACTCTCGACAGAGGCTTGGTCAACACATCGGCTATCTACTCATATGTTGTCACATACTGGAGCCTCACTGCTCCTCTCTGCACCATATCCTTGATATAGTCGTACCTTATCTTGATGTGCTTCGACTTGTCACGAAACATTGGGTTCTCGGACAACTTCACACAACTCTGGTTATTGCAGAAAATGCAAGTCACCTCTAACTCGAGATCAAACAATCCTGCAAGTAGCTTCCTAAGACACATTGCCTCACAACTAGCTGAAAAAGCTGCAATGTACTATGCCTCGGCTGTACTCATTGCCACTCGTCTGCTTCTTGCTAAACCAGGAAATCATGCCAGACCCCAAACTGAAGCAACATCCCGAAGTGCTCTTCCTATCTGTGACACTACCAACCGAATTTGAGTCAACTTAACATTATATGCTAATCCTCTGATCTATCGTATATCTAAGCCCATAATCCTCTGATCTATCGTATATCTAAGCCCAACTGTTTTGGCACAGAAATCAAGGGCAGCATTTAAGCATTCTGGCACAGAAATCGAGGACTGATATTTGCTGTTATTTCAGCACATTTTTCGAGAAGAAAATAGCACAAAAATCGAGGCAGCAATTTGCACAGAAAACGAGGCAGCCTACTGGGTTGAGATAAGTTGTATTTTGACTGTAAATGACTGTCTGAAATTTTTCCTCGAAGTAATAATAAATCTCTTTCTCTCTGACTAGTTTTCCTCTTGTGGGTTTTTCCAAGGCCATTGGCCAAAAATTTCTGAGTACTGTGTGTTGAATGGTGTGCATTTATTTATTTTCTGTCTTTGAAAAGATTGAAGTTACAGCAGTGTTTTTAAGTCTTAAATTTATGATTATTTCCAGCCTTTTATTTTTCTGGGTTCGGCAATAAACTGAGACATTTTTTAACTTCTAAACCGGAGGCTGAAACTTGTGAAAAACTTACAGCGTGTTCATTACAAAGGATGTTCATATACCATAAATTCACTGACATAGATCAACCATAACCAAGAGCGAAAAAAAGAACAAGAGAAATGGATTCTTTGCAGGTGCCACTAGGCAAGGAATAGAGAAGTTCATTTGATTATGATATTAGAAATGAGGGAGGTGGTGTATTTATACCAGTCTAGAGTTAAGTCAAGTAGCCCCAAGGAGGAGACTAGGTTGGCTTAAGCCCAAAAGAGAATAAAATACAATAAATGTATGATGGTCGATTTAACTACCCTAGTTCGGCCCATTAAGAGCCTCAACTACGCACCTAGTGGGCTGGCAGGTGGCTATTACTGAAGATTAGTCACATTCTCAACAAAAACCATGGAATTGTTATATGATGCAACTTCCGTTTGATTTTTTTCCTCTCATTCCTTCCAAATTGGAAGGAAAATGTATTTAACCATTTTACAAAAATAGGATGGTGACCCATTTAGTAGGTGTGCCATATTACATCATAAAGTACTTGGCTTATCTTCTAGAAACAAAAGGAGGTAATCGTTACATTTACTTTACAGATATATGTCAAAACTCCTTATGCAACTATGAAGTACATAATAATCATTAGATAATGACAAAAAGGAGTCATTTAGAGTGTCTTTGACATCAAAATATATTATCATTCAAGAGCTACTATATTATCATAATTTTTTCTCAATTGAGAATATAACACAAGAAATTGATAGTATAAAGTATAAACCATGGAAATTCAAGTAAATAATGGGAACAGAACGAGACTCATCATATATTTGAGGAACTTTCATTTTATTCTACCTAGAATGTTAACATCTACAATAATGGAAGATTTCTAAGTGTAGATAGTTGCTTTTGGTGAGCTGTAGTTTTATCATTGGTGAAGTTTGGTTTGCAAGATAATTCTCAACTTTCATAAGAGATTTTGTAGTTCAGGAATGAAATCAATTTTAGGCAAAGGAGTGTCCTATATTTTGAATTTCTTAATTTCATTACTTGTGTTTATTATATTGTGTTAATGCATTTTAACCTTGTGTATTATGATGCTTTAAAGGTAGCAGGAAATTCAAATATACTTGTATAATTTTTTTCTCTTTAATTGACCTCTCACTTGTTTAATGCACATTCTATCAACAATAAAGTTATTGCTTGTACTGCAGGGTTTTGGCTTGCAGGGTTTGGATTAGGAGAAAGCATTGAGGATCGTCCTGCTCTGCTAGATGCAATAATGGTATGCAGTATGGAGTTCACTTTGGATAATCAAAGGAAATAACTGATTTCAATCTTTGTAGAAAACTATTGTACACAACTTAATTCGATCAATTTGTAGTCATCCTATGGCGTTTGAAAATTCCCTTATCTTGGTTGTTGAACAGAAGTCATGCTTTGGGACTTAGAGATTTGTCAAAGTATATATTGATATCTGATTGTTTTTCGCTAAAACAAGAGATGTACACAACAATTTCTGTAATTATACTAGAGGGCATTTTTATTGTCTTTTTAGGGAGTCTTAGAACTCTCTCCATCTTCTTTCAATTCCTAGGCCAGAGATGCCTGTCCCTATACATGTGGGAGGCCCTTGGCTTTTGATATCAGTCTTCCTGGTGACCCCTGCCCAAACTGAACACCTTCAGATTGATCATTTTGTCCTTTCCAATGCTCACATCAGACATAGGCACCAAGAAGTAGAGAGATAGTAGCACTTTGTCAGACATAAGATCCATGAGGACTAGGAGACCATCTAGGCTCAGCGAGGGAGGACAGGATGGAGGTGTCATCTTAGATCTCGAGACGGTTCACAAAACACAGGTAGACATGGGGCTTCCTCTAAATCTCTACACATGGCTACCTCATTTGGGAAGCGAGACATCATAGACCAGATTTTCCAGCTCTTCCAAATCTTTCGATCAGTTATCTATCGTTAATTTCTTCTTTTTGGCCTTAGAGGTTGAGAGTGGGACCAACGATGGAGGTTGATCGATGCTCCTTAGGTGAGACATCATCTCCTCCTCTCTTATTGGAGGGGTTATTCTTGGGCTCTCTGTAATAGTTGCATGTTTCTTCATCACCCGTTTTCTCTTCTGTGTCATTGTACTAGATTGCAAATTCTTATCTAGCATACCATAGTTTAGAATCGCTTTTACCTTTTACCTTGGTTCTTTATATACATTTTATAGAAGCAGCGCTTGTGCTCCCATTTGATTTTTCACACCATTTCTTCCCTTTGACCTATTTGTGGTCATCTTGTTGGACATTAATAAAATTGTCTTATCTTAAGAATTCGTATAGATTTTGTAGAATTCCTCTGTCAATCATAGAAACAGGGACTGCTTCCTATAATTCCCTATTGATGATTATTGCCGTGGCGACTGTAATCAAATGCAATAGTATTGAGTGATGGAACAATAACCAACTTATTGATGATATTGAATATTTTCTTTAAAATCATTATAGGTTGCACTGTTTTCTATTTGTCAACCACAGGTTATCTTTATAACACTGATTCGGTATACGTTGAAGTCGAATTCAGGAATGTGGTCTACTTTAAACCTTTTTTCTTTTCTTTTCTTTCAATTTGCTATGGAGTAGTCTTTCTTCATTGGAATTTTGAACTGTAAATGTCCAAGGGTTGGTTTTTCTGGTGAAAGACCTAGTGATCAGAGAAACTCTGATAAATTTATAGAATATTAAAATGTGTAGCTAAGAGCTAGATCAGACAGGGTCTAAAAAACTGTGGCAAAAGACTGTAATCGGAACGTGGCTATGATACCAATGAAATGAACACATGTTCATTTAGTGAGGAATATCCAACATAAGATGGGTAAACAATTAAAATCCATGTAGGATGTAAATAATGTATAATTGAATAATGAATAAAATGGATGATGACTACAACGACCTATGTGACGGTATATATACACATTGACAGGTCACAAGGTTGATGGGTCATGTCCCCTGCGTAGGATGTGCCACTTCATTTACTATTTATTATTGTTATTATTTAATAGTTTATTATGTTTATTACATAAAAAGGGAGCTTTAACTTTTAATTATGGCACAGTGCCTTGAATTTAGTGTGTTGTGGATTTAGAAAATTAATTAAGACAAAGTAGTTCTGATGTTAATTGATTCTGAAAATTTAAGCAATGTAAGAAAACACAACGAACGATTGAGGCATAGCTGCCAAACAGGATGTTACAATAATTTCAAAGTTGCAAGTACGAGGTTTGGAGATATTAGCTTGAACTACAAAGTACTCTTGGGGACGTCAAATTGTTTCCAAAGCACTTTCTCTCACCAATGTTCAGGGATAGATTCACATGGACAAGATGAGAGTGACCTCTAACTTTCAATGAATAGTATGCTCCCTCACACTCAAATCCAAAAGTGGGCTGTGAAGACAAGAGAGGCCAAGCATGTAAGTTTTTTCTCATTTTCAGCCACCGGTTTAAATGTCAAAAATATCTCAGTTTAATGCCCAACCCAGAAATGCACAAGGCTGGAAATAACATAAATTTTCAGACTGAAATAAACACTGTTGTAACTCAACTTTTAATGACAGAAAATGAAATAAATGCACACCATGAAATTTTCAGACACAGTAAATTTTTGGCAACATGCCCAGGAAAAACCCACAAGGGAAAAACCTGTTAGGAGAGACAGAGATTTTATTTTCAGGAAATTTTTTACAGCAATAACTCAGAAAGAATTTCAGACCAACTTATCTTAACCGGTGAAAATTTTCTTTCTTGTTTTCCGCGCAAACAGTAAAAAAATTCAACTCTGATTTTTTTCCTGTAGCAACTTCCTCGAAAGACGTGCTGCTGCATGGACTGTACGGCCTGCAATAAATGCCTCAGGATTTGTGCCTGCTGGTTGTCTCAATATTCGTGCCCAAAAACCTCGAAATCCATGCTGAAAATACCCTCCTTGAAAGTCGTGCTGTACCTTTCTTCCTCGATTTCTGTGCTGTACGGAACCTTGCCGTATGACCTGTACGGACAGTCAGCTTTTAATGCTGCTGGCTCGAAATTCGTGCCAGCCAGCTCCTCGAAAACCGTGCCCTGTTTTTGCTGTAGTCTCCCTCTATTTGCGTGCTGCAATTTTTCCGTTCTTTTTCAGAAAATGGAAACTTTCTCTCTTAGCTCTCTTCTCCTCACTTCAATCTGCAAAAGTGAGTGAAATGGCCCTTCGTTGCCTTTTTGGTGAGAACCCTAGGGTTCATCTAATCCAACAGTGGAGATTAGATGAGATGAGTGGATGAGATTAATTGCTCATTAAATCTCATTTAAAAAATAAATTCACTCACGTCACTTAAATTTTGCAAAAAGTGACTTCAATACAAGGGTCACTTTATTTCCCCCTTTTAAGTGACTAAGGCTAAAGTCACGTAAGGGAACACATTCCTAGGTACAAAAATCAACACTCCTTCTTACCGAGCAAGGTGTTCTGCACCACTCCCAACTTGTTTCTGAAGAAGACAAACTTACCCCTCCCCAAAGATTTCGTCAGAATATCTGCAATTTGCTCATCAATGGAAATGTACTGTAAAGTCACTGCTCCTCTCTGAACATAATCTCAGATGAAATGATACCTAATCTCAATATGCTTTGATTGGTCATGAAAGACTGGATTCTCAGAGAGCTGGATGCAACTATGATTGTCACAGTAGATCATCGTAGGCCTCAGCTCCTGATCAAATAAATTCACCAGCAACTTGCGAAGCCATAGCGCCTCACAACTAGCCTGACTAGCTGCCATATACTCAACGTCTGCAGAACTCAAAGCAACAGAGTTTTGCTTTTGACTGAACTGCGACACTACTGCCGAGCCCAAATTGAAACAACATCTGGAAGTGCTCTTCTGGTTTGCCACACTGCCTGCCCAATCTGAATCTGTGAAGCCAATCAACCTGATCCCATCCGACCTCCTGTAGTCCAGACCATACTCCACTGCCCATGCAAGGTATCGCAACACATGTTTTGCGGCTACCTAGTGCACTCTCCTAGGCTCAACCATGAATTGACTGAGACTATACACTGAAAACCACAAATCTGGCCGAGAGTTGACTAGATACATCAAAGAACCAATGAGCTGACGGTATAATGTAGGATCCACCAACTCTCCCTCAGAAGCATGAAGCTTCTTCCAGTTGGTGAACATTGGTGTAGACATTGGCCTGCGATCCTCCATCCGAAATCTCCTCAGAATATGAACTGCATATTTTCCCTGTCCCAGGAAAATATGTCCAGGCTCTTGCCAAACCTCCAATCTCAGAAAATAGTGCATCAACCCAATGGTCATCTCGTACTCTGAAGCAATATCTTTCTTACAAGCTGCAATGGGTCTCTCTCCTCTTGTGATAAATAAGTCATCCACATACAACAGAAGAATGAGCGGATCATCTCCAACCATGATGAAATAGAGATTTGGATCTGCCTCACTCTTTTAAAACCCCATCCGCTCCAAGTAAGAATCAATCCTGGAGTACCAAGCTCTAGGAACTTGCTTCAGCCCATAAAAGGCTTTCTTCAGCCTGCATACATGACTCTCTCCCATGAATCTCAAAGCCCTGAGTCTGCTTAACATACACCTCCTCCTGTATGATCCCATTGAGAAAAGCGGTCTTCACATCCATCTGATGGATCTTCCAACCCAATTCTGCCGCAATGGAAATCAATGCCCTAATCAAAGTATAACGAGCAACTGGTGCAAAGGTCTCATCATAATCCACTCCCTCAACTTGTGAAAACAACTGCGCTACATACCTGGCCTTGTACTTCTCCAAACTACCATCCGCAGCATGTTTTAGCTTGTAAAGCCACCGAGAAGTCACCACTGACTTCCCCTCATGTCTCAGAACTATCTCCAATACATCGTTCTTCATGATGGAATGCTACTCATCCATCATGGCATCTCGTCAAACATGATGCTGGGAAGCTTCCTCAAAAGTAGAAGGCTCTGAATCACGTAAACTAGCCACTAATGCCATGCCCAATCTATCTGGCATCTTGATGGCCCTCATTGACTCCCTGGGTGTCCCAAACTCCCAAGCTTCCTTCAAGGTTTCCCGAAGCCACTTAGGCTTCTTCTTCCCTGAAGACTGCTTCCACACTGGTTTGTCCTCATCTGAAGAACTACCAGAGGTAGAAACCCCAGTAACCTATGAACCAGAAGCTGAAGTACCAACAACTAGTTAACCTTGTGATCCTGAAGCTCTGTACGGTGAACCTGTAACCTGAGACCCAAAACCTGTCCCCGAAGCTCTTGCTGTCCGAACCAATGAAACTGGTGAACATGTGCCTATACTGTGTGGTCCAGTAACCCCGGAAACTTGTGAACTTGTCTGCTGCACTAAAGGTACCTGTGAAACTACCTGAGGTGCAGGAACCTGCTGCTCTCCCTGCTCCAATTCTCTAGACTTCCTGAAGGCCCACTCCTCAAACTTTACGCCCCTCCTCACAACAACTTTCCTCTGAGAGAGAAGGTAAATACAGAAGGCCTTCGAAGTCTCATCATAGCCCACAAAGATGCCCTTCTCTATTGTGGGCTCCAACTTTGTCCTCTTCTAAGAAGGGACATGAGAGTAAGTCAAACTACCAAATATGCAAAAATGGCTAACCTCTGGCTTCTTTCCTGTGAAACACTCCTTAGGTGTCATGTTCCCCATGACACACTGGGGACTCCTGTTCTGAAGATAACATCGGTACTGCATGCCTCTGCCCAAAGGAAGAAAGGAAGTGACTGGTCATGTAACATAGCTCTAGCTACTCCAACAATAGACCTGTTTTTCCTTTCTGCCACTCCATTCTGCTTTGGAGTGTATGGAACCGTCAACTGCCTCCGTATGCCCTCCGGTCTGCAATATCCATCAAAGTCCTTGGGGGTATACTCACCCTCGTTATCCGATCTGAGAGCCTGTATCTCTCGAGCACCTGTCATGTGGCTCGAAGCTCCGCTATCAATATACCAAGTGGTGGAAGTAGATGCACCGTAGGAATGGTCTGTCCACAAGGAAAACTCCCTCTCACTATCAACATCCGCACTAGTGATGATAGATGCTCTCTCTTTATCAACATGTCCAGTGCATAGAGAAAACTTTCTTTGAAATCTCGCTGCAAAATCCTCAACCTCCGCTGAACTTGTTGTCTGCTGCTGCTGCTTCTTCTTCTTGTTCGGACACTGCCAAACATAGTGCCCCATCTTCTGATAAGCAAAGCACTTTACAGTGGTCAGATCCTTTTTTTGCCCATCCTGCTGCTTGGCCCCACCCTTCTTGGACTTCTTCTTCCCCTTCGCTGTCAAAGCCACATTCTCCTCATCCTCCCTACTAGTAGAAGCATTGCCCTGCAAAAGATCCCTCCGAGTCTCCTCCTGAACAAAATCATCACATATCTTGTCCCATGTAGGTAAGTTCTCCCTAGCCACCAAAGCCTCCACAAACACAGCCCAAGGCTTTGACACCCCGTTCATAGCTTTCTGCACTAGCTCTGCACTAGGAATAACCTCCCCAACTGCTGCAAGCTCATCTCTCACCTGAGAGATCCTAGTAAGGTAAGACACCATAGCCTCTCCTTTGACCATCTTGACACTCTTCAGCTTCTTCCTCAAAACCATCTTCCGATTCTCATTTGAGCTCTGAAACAATCCGGTCAAAGCATCCCACATTTTATGTGCTCTGTCGTTACTCAAGACGTGAGGAATAACATGGTCTTTAACTGCATCAAGAATTATCCTTCTGGCCTTAATGTCCTTATTGAAGGAAGCCGGTCCAACTGGATCAGCGGTAGCATCGAGAATAACAATTGGGTTATCAGTAGTATGATTTACTATCTCATCCCATAACTCATTCTCTTCCAATGCAAGCAATATCCTGGCCTTCTATGGCACAAAATTCCTAGCCCCATCAAGCCTATCCTCCATTCTAAGTCCAGTTGAAGTCATACTTGCAATGTTCAAGTTTCAACAAAATGCTGCTACTGTCAAAAGAAATTTTTCTGAGTTCTGGAAATTACTTTTCTGTTTGCAAAAATTAATTTTTTGCCCAACTCAGCTCTAATACCCTGTAAGTTTTTTCTCAGTTTCAACCATCGGTTTAAATGTCAAAAATATCTTAGTTTAATACCCAACCCAGAAATGCATAAGGATGGAAAGAACATAAATTTGCAGATTGAAATAAACATTGCTGTAACTCAACTTTTAATGACAGAAAATGAAATAAATGCACACTATGAAATTTTCAGACAGTAAATTTTTGGCGACATGCCCAGGAAAAACTCACAAGGGGAAAACTTGTTAGGAGAGAGAGAGATTTTATTTTTAGGAAAATTTTTACAGCAATAACTTAGAAAAAATTTCAGACCAATTTATCTCAACCGATGAAATTTTTTTTTGTGCAAACAGTAAAAAAATACAACTATGATTTTTTTCCTATAGCAGCTTCCTCGAAAGACGTGCTGCTGTATGGACTGTATAACCGGCTGTTGTACGGCCTGCAATAAATGCCTCGGGATCCGTGCTTGCTGGTTGTCTCGATATTTGTGCCCTAAAAACCTCCTCGAATTTTGTGCTAAAAATGCCCTCCTAAAAATTGTGCTGTACCTTTCTTCCTCGATTTCTGTGCTATATGGAACCGTACCGTACGGCTTGTATGGACAGTCAACTTTTAATGCTACTGCCTCGAAATTTGTGCCAGCGTGCTCCTAGAAAACTATGCCATGTTTTTGCTGTAGTCTCCCTTGATTTGCGTGCTGCAATTTTTCCTTTCTTTCTCAGAAAATGGAAACTTTCTCTCTCAACTCTCTTCTCCTCACTTCAATCTGCAAAAGTGAGTGAAATGGCCTTTCCTTGCCTTTTTGGTGAGAACCCTAGGGTTCATCTAATCCAATGGTGGAGATTAGATGAGATGAATGGATGAGATTAATTGCTCATTAAATCTCATTTAAAAAATAAATTCACTCACCTCACTTAAATTTTCCAAAAAGTGACTTTATTCTCTAAAGTCTAATTAAATGCTCATCTCATGTCATTTAATGCAAGGGTCACTTTATTTTCCCCTTTTAAGTGACTAAGGCTAAAGTCACCTAGGGGAACACTTTCCTAGGTACAAAAATCAACAAAGCAATCATAAAAGTCAAGAACAAGAAGGAACCCTCTCCTCACTACCCCTTTAGCCTTTATAGAATAGGCTTGGACATGTACAAAATAGCATCACCAAGAATAAGAGAGCTAAAGATAACACAAGTCCAAGAAAATACACCCTCAACTAGGGCACGAGTTAATTAGGGAGACCACACAATAATAGAGCACATCCTACTAAAAGTAGAACTCTTGAAGCCATGCACTTCATCCCTATGTAATGTCCTCTTCCGCATGATGGCTAGGAGTTCGACGCTCTGTTACAATCATCGCCGCTATATCAGCAGCATCGCGATATATCGCGATGTTGACTCTGTTACAGGTATTTAACTGAAAGGGGGGGTGAATCAGTTAAATCAATAATTTTAAACAAATTTCTTCTTTTAACTGAGAATCAATGAAACTATGTGACAATCATTCTTGCAATGAATTCAGAATTAAATGTATGAACAGAAAGCATGCAACACATCATTCAAGCGCATGTAAAAGACACATAATTTTTCACGAGGAAACCCTTAAGGAAAAACTCTTCTTCTTAGGATGTCAAAGGCTTATGAGCTGTACATCTCTTCTTAGTTGAGCACCAACTCAACGAGGCTGCAACCTCCGAATGCAAGCACCAACTTGCTGAGAGCACCAACTCTCACTGTTACCCAGCACCAATTGGGTGAAGGCACCAACCTTCAAATTCTACAAGCACCCACTTGTAGACTGAGACAAAAATGTCTCCCCTAGCACCTCCCTACCTCCCTTACTTGCTAGACTTTACAAATGAATCAAATCACAACAATACAGATGTATCTTGGCTTACCAAACACTCTTCTCTGTTCAACATCAACTCTCTGCTCCTCTTATTCTGTTCAACTTGTTCAACACACTCTTCTGTTCCTCTCCTCTGCTGTTCTGTTCATATACTCAGCATCAGATCTCCGTTCCTTAGCATTGTTCTTCTGCTCATCAGGTTCAATCTTCTCTGTTCAGCAATCTTTTCTTTTGTTTCTGTAATCTTCTCTCTGCCTCCTCATCATCGTTCTACTGTTCTGTATCTGAGATTCATCTCTGTTTACATACTCATGCTCAGCATGCTCATTTTGTGACAATTCGTGACATAGAGTTCCTTTTACTCTACACAGCAAATACTCCTTCGAACAGCTCCACCTATCAAGTCTGCTTTCATCTATATGTATTACATTCACTATCGATTCTCATTCTCTCAAAACCATCACAGAAAACAGTTACAGACTCTTCATCTCTCATCGAATAGCAAGCAAGAAACCGTTATTCACTTTCTAATCTCTTCGAAATTCTTCTCATCACTAAACTCTTCGTATTCCCATGTCAAGAGGTAGTTACACCACGCGGAAATTCCAACTACAACTGAAACATCTCTGTAATATCGCTTGAACAACTAAGGCGCAGGGGCTTATACTTTGCGAACTCGAAGAAATCCTCTCTCGCAATATGTCTTGCCATTCCCTGAACTTGATTGTGCATTACAACTCGGAAAAGCTTGTGCTTGTAATTTATATCATCGCTAGACTCCACGTCATAATTATATTCCACAAGGCATTTTAGACGGAGACTTTCAAGGCAGTCTCTGACATTGGAATAACCTAATCCCTCTAAGACTCGAACTGCTAGCTCTGTGTCTTCGCCCACCAAGAAACACCCAATATCCAAAAACATCTCCTTCTCTTCTTTTCTGAGAGCCTCGTAACTCATTTTTAATGTCTTTAGTATATCATCTGGCAGCTGTTTAGAAAACTTTTCCACCTGCACCTTCCAATAGGTTTTGTCATCATTTCCTGCAAGATGTCGGCCTAAAATTTTTAAGGATGAAGGTAATCCACCACAAATTTTTAAGAATTCTTCCACCAAATCTTCAAATCCTTGAACTGGTTCTGGTAGAACTAGAGCATGGCGGCAAAAGAGCTCTTGGGCATGCTGTCTATTTAATGGTTTTACATCATACAATATAGCTTTTGGAGAAGATCTTCTTAATAAATCCTTATCACGAGATGTAAGCAAGATGAGACTACCAGATCCCACTGCATCCATATCTAGAAGACTGTCGATTTGCTCAATATCATCGACATTATCCAGAACAATCAGAGCTTCGAGCTCTGGTAGACTACGTTGCAAAATACGCTTTCCCTGGACGGTGTTATCCATATGGAAATCATGATCCAACAGATCACGAATTAGCTGCTCCTGCAACGATGTTAAATCCCTTCCTCTCACTTTAAACAAGAAACAAGATCGAGTAAAATCAAAACGTTTCACATTGTAGAGATGTTTTGTGAGGGTTGACTTCCCAATGCCGCCCATTCCAGCAATCCCCACAATCTTTGTTTCTTTTAACTCTCTTTGATACCCAATTTTATCTTGGAAATCCTTGGCCGCTTCCTCCAGCCCCACTGGGTATGTTTCAAGCTGTAAAAGCTCTCTTTTTACCACTTTTAATACAATTTTCACAATGTTCTCCAAAAAACTTCCATGGTCACTGAAAAAACAAAGAGATTTTCATAGTGGTGGTTATAAAGAAACATTTGATAGAATAAATACACACAGCTACAAAATGCCATCAATGCCAACAATACAACTGAACACTAGACTCCATCCACTGAACACCATCTTCTACTGAATATTCCAACAGACTCATTGGTGATATATCGGCAATATATTGCCCTGATATTTTCCCCGCTTTTTTGGTGATCTTTTCCCGATTTTATCACGATATTTGTTGATTTTTTCGAATATATTATGATTTTTTGCATTTTTGTAATTTTTATTTTGTCGATATATTGCTAATGTTTGCTGACATTTTCACCGATAAATCCGATAATTTCTTTTTGGACCCTTGGCGATATATTCGTCGACAGGATATTTGTAACATTGGTTCGATGGATTAGCCTAGTTGATCCCCATGGGCTATAGTCTGAGTAAAAGAAGGGGATTAATTAGCCAATAATGTCACTAGGGAGCAAAAAGCGACATTAAAGGGGTGACATAAGCTAATTAAATGAATAAGAGTTAGAAAGTGACTTTATAAAGTGACTTTATTAAAATAAAGTGGGGAAATGTTTTTTATTGTTTTTAACTGAGAAATAAGATATTAAAGAGGAAGTTGAATCCCAAAGGGTAAAGGCTCATTATTGTGATTTGACATTTTGAAAAGACTTTTGGAGGAAGTGAGCTCAAGAGCGAGGGTTTGGAAAACCCTTAGAGAAAAACCCTCTTCGGTGGCGAGAGATCCACCCTAGTGGATTTGAAGGGTTAGATCACACAGATTGGCCATTGCTCTTCATTGTGAGTGAAGAAATTTCAGACACTAGGAGATTCAGTGAGATATTTAGAGTTTGTTTGCAGGTTAAGAAGGAAATCACTGCTAAAGGTGAGCACATTAGCTTGGAAGGGGGTCGCAGACTTGATTCATACTCCTAATGCACTACAGATCTGAAGTTTCCTAGTAACTGGGTGCTACTATTATTCCTGGGCGCTCTTTCTCCCTTGTCTGGGCGCTATTCTTTCTTGTGGGCGCACTTATGATTGTTGACTGGGCACACAAATCTTATTTGCTTGGTGCACTATGGTTGAGGGAATACAGTAAAGTGTGAGTTGAAGGTTGAGAGGGGCACAATACAGTAGGGTGCTGAGCATACGCATCTAAGAACAGTCTATCCTCTTGACTGGGCGCACTCTCCTTATTCTGGGTGTAGTTAGTTGTGGTCTGGTGGGCATAAACTCTGTGATTTCAGTGTTCTAGGAGTGTGTCGATGGTTGGAGGTCTGCACACATTAGACAATGGTGCAATATCTTGTGGTTTGCTGAAATATTGGAGCTGGGCATAGATATTGCCAAAAATCTGTTTGTAAATTTTCATGGTGTTAGATCTATCTCTTTGGTCCTCCTAGGTGGCCTAACTCATTTATTGGTTGAAACATTCCTAATATCTTAAGCCTCTTCAACCACACTTAAACTCTTGGGCTCACGTAAGCTTGCATTGGTTTTCGTGACTCAATTTACACACTCCCCTATGAACCTTTGCTTTGGCTAATCTTCTTTGATTGGTTATAGGGTCTCCCCCTTGGTTGCGATTCTTCATAATCTAAAGTGAAGAGTGCCTCGGTTGACGTGACTCCCAACTTGCATTGGGAACCGTTGCACTTCTTGGGTCACCTCTTTAGTTGTCCATCTCCTCTACCGTCCTGGATGGGATACCTTTAGGGACAACTACAAGTTGTGTGATAACAGTGTTCACAACAAAGCATATGTTTGGCCTCGTGTTCGTTAGGTACATCAACGAGCCAATCATTTATTGATAAATTGTTGCATCAATCGACTCTAATGAAGCATCACACAGTAGCTTCAAGTTTGATGCCATAGGTGTGGCGATTGCCTTGCAGTCCAGCATTCCGAATCTCCACGACATACTTTCCTTGACCAAGGAAGATCCCATCCGCATTCTGCCACACCTCCATGCCTAAGAAGTAATGCATCATCCCTAGGTCTTTCATCTCGAAGTCAACGACAAGCTTTCTCTTTGCATATGCAATGAATTCATTCTCACTTGTCAAAAACAGGTCATTAACATATAGCAGGAGTATCAATGGTCTTCCGTCTTCAAACTTGAAGTAAAGGTTGGAATCTGCTTTACTTTTGGTAAAGCTTAAACTGATCAGGAAGCTATCCATCTTGCCGTACCATGTCAAGATTTTCAAACTCGGAGATCCTCTGTAGTCACTTCCTCTGAAGCGGAGCACCATCTTCCCTCTGCATTCTGTACTCTATGTATCGAAGCATTCTGTACTGGTGTGACAGGTAGCTTCCTCTGCTATTGATCTTCTATGTATCCATCTATGTCATCTCTTAGGGTCACTGGATACCAAGATCCTCTATTTTGAACTTTGTTGAAAGTTCCTCTTGCACCCATCTGTGAGCTTGTCATCCTATGTAGGCTTCCATCTTCAACCTTGTAGCAAAGGTTGAGATCTCCATCATTCTAGGTGATCTTCAAGCTCCTCATGTAATTATATGTGCTGTCCCATGGGTTCCTTCTGAGCTCGTACAAAACCTTCTGCACACATGTGGTTCTCAGCTTGATATGCACTTCTACTTCATTGGAGAAATGGAACATGTCTTACCATGATCTACTCCCTCTTTTTAAGGGAAACAACGAGCCTTCCTTTGTATTTCTTGATGCTGCCATCTGTTGCATGCTTGATCTTGTAGATCCACATGGAAGACATTGTGGGGTTCTCTTCAGGTCTTGGAATCACATCCCGGACATCATTCTCTATGATCAACTGGTACTCTTTGATCATGGCCTCCTTCCATTTCTTCTTGGCTGCTTCTTCATAGTTTGGAAGGGTTTGTATCAATGATGTCACTCAACAGTGCCACATAATTGGAGTGTGTTTGAGGCCTCTTACTTTCTTTGGAAGTCTCGTCATACTTTTCTTCATCTTGGATGATCTCTCGTGCCCAAGATGGTCTTCATCTCTCGAGGTGGATCTACTGTGGCTTGGTCATTTCATGATCCTTATATTCTCTTGAAGCTCTTTCTTTCGTCACGGTGTCTCTGACCCTAGGAGTTTCAGGCTCCCCTTCATGTATGTTGTTGGAGTGAATCGTCATCACGTGCTCTTCGGAACAAGTCTCATCCTTCTTTTATTGTAGGTGATTGTACACGATCTTTCCTACAAGTCAAATTTAGTTTCATGTTTAGAAATATTTCATATTTTGATAACAAATTCTTATGCATAAAGACATGGTCATGCAACTATCTTAGCTAATGCTACAACATTCATCCATATTCCGTATACATATGGTAACTTTCTAGATGCCTTCCATCTCTACCAAAACATTATTAAGAGTGTGCACTACTCCCAATATGTTAGCAAAGAGGTTTCATTCTAGATAAGTAGCAATGGAATGTTGTACAACACCATAGGCTTCTTATCCATCACATGTAAGTTAGTAGTATACTGTTATACTTATACCCTCATTCTTAGAAAGTTTCAGCAGCAACACACTTCCTCCCTCAAAAACGTCAAGATGAGCAGTGTGTATCTTTTCTCACTAAAAGTCTTTACCCTATTATCTCTCCAGATCAGCTTTTTTTAGGGCCGTTTGGCACGAAAGTTTTTTCATGCACATTTTATTTATCTTTCTAGCACAATTTGAGCATCTGAACAACAAACATATTACTAAAGTACGATAGAATATTAGTTGGGATATCAAATCTCAAATGCAGATAGAAGTAGCCTTGTAAAGTACACAATGAGGACAACTCTACTTTTAATAGGACCCTCCTGCTAAATTATCCAACCAGTAACTTAATGGAGTCAAGAATGTAATTCAATAAATACTCAATGACTAGGAGCCTTAGGAGCAATGCAACTTGGTACTGCTTGAACACTAAGATATGTCAAAACTGCAGTATAAACCAACATCAATAATTTGTATAAAATCTTGAACCAAACTTTGAAAAACATAACAATAAATACTCTGTTACAAACATCGCCGATATATCACAATATTTGTAACATTGATAAATACCTCTCGCTACTCACCAACCAAGGAAAATATTTGTACCCCTTATTGTAGCTCAAGGATGGTAAATGTTTGCTGCAATTTATGGCTGGCTGTCAAGTGATTTCAAATCTGTACCAAGCTGCAAAAATTGATGGCTGACTTGATTTGGCACTTCAAAACCCCCGTAGGTCATCCAACAATGTTTGGAGATGAAGTACAATTTTTTTCCATAATCCAGGGCTTGTCGGCGATCGCTTTGTCAAATATGGGTCTGCAAAACACTTTAACCAGACCTTCACTAGGGTTGTACAAGCCCCTTGGAGCTGCGTCACTGTCCTAGGGATGATGTCACCCTAGTTTATGTTAAAGTTTTCGGCTAGATTAGGCTTTTTAAAAAATTTCACAACTTTGCACATCACTTTTGTCAACTACTTAGACGAAGTAAAGGTACAATAGTGGTAACATAAGATAAATTTCAAGATGCAGGACAATACAACAGTAACACTGAACAAAATTCCAACATAGTGCTAGTTGTAAACTAGTATGACAAATTAGAACATAAATTTTCATCTCTTTCAACTTTAGCACTTCTCAATGGTCCCTATGCTAAAGTTGGTCCTTAAGATGCAAGAGACAATAGCAGTAGTACTATGTAAAACATACTAATGAATCAACAACTAAAGAGCAGTGATAATGAACTTTAACAATGTTGAGTTATATCTGGTTTGGACCTGCCTTATACTCAGATACTTTTAGAGTCAGATCTTGTCACTAAAAGGACAAGCTTCCAAAAGGAATGGATGACATACCCTGAGAGAGAGAGAGTTAGAGAGCTACAGGTTAAGGTTAGACACATACAATAGTAAACAAGATATGCCAGTCATCAAGTGTGAAGACCCTTGTCATTTAGGGCTTAACATAGCCACAACTTAGTTCAAGATAGGCTGCAAAGAAGTCAAGGCCAGAGAGGTAAGGTCAAACGAGCCATGGCTTAGCTAGAAGAGATTACCACAGTTCACATTAAGGTTGAGGGAGATCATCACAGTCCATAGCCCAGCTAGGAGAGATCAACACAGTCACAGTCACAACCCACTAGTATATGCAGTCACAACTAACTAGTATACACAGTCACAGACAAAACTTGGAAGGACACACAGTCCCACACAATCCACGAATCATGTGTATAAGGTCACGACTTAGCAGGATACATAGTCCATGGATCAACCCATAAGGTCACGACTCAGCAGGAGGACAATTCACAATCCATAGATCAAACCATAAGGTCATGTCCCAACAGGAAGAGCACTACATAGTCCATAGATCAGCCCATAAGGTCACCTAAAACAGTCATGGACTATTCCATAAGAAGATAGGAGCAACAAGAAATAAAAACGTCCACCCAAAGCAGCAGAAACCCTAGGCATCAAGCACAAACCAGCAAAGGATCAGATCTGAGCTTCTTCTCATGTTAAGATACTTGCTAGAAATGGAGAAGTGAAACTTATTTACAATCTTGACAAGCCTTCTAGAAAGGTCACTTAGGCAATCCTAGGTTTTAGGATGGTCAAACATAAAATAAAGTTAAGTGAACTTAGGATAGGGTACTAATGGTCCAAAAATAAAAGCTATAAAATTAATTTGACTTAGGATAGGATACCAATGGTCTAATGATCTTACAAAATAAAAACCATAAAGTTAAGTGTAGGATAGGGTACAAATAGTCCAAAATTAAAAACCATAAAATTAAGTTGACTAAGGATAGGGTACCAATGGTCCAAAAATAAAACCCATAAAATAAAAGTCATCATGCTAAAGGTACACATAATAAGTGTGCTAGGACCAAGTAAGATAAAGGACCATAAGTCAATCAAAGGGGTCATAAAAAGAAGGTAAGACAACCCTCATACCCACAAGACCAAAGTGTACCATAAAAGTGGACAAACAACCTCTCTTTTACCTACAGGACCAATAGGACCAAGGTGTACCATAAAGGACCAAGGACTTTTTCTCTCTCAATGTATATTGTCATGTGTGTTCCATACATCTTTATCATCACTGTATAAGGAGAAAATCCAAACTGGATGATGTGATCCTTTGGTCCTTAGTATTGCTCCTAACGATTAGGTGCTAGTGACATCATCAAGGGATGGCCAGTCCCTTGAGAAACAACCTAGCAATAACCATCACACATCATCATCTTGGTCAACTTGACCAAGATCCACCTGGTTAATTGACCAGGAATGTACCTGCAGGAATTGCTTGGTCCCACACCAAGAATTTTCTTGGTCCCATACGAGGAAGTCTTTGTTGCAACTTGTGGGATCTGCTTGGACACTGTGTCCAAGAAACTGTCTGGTCCTAGACCAGAATATCCTAGAGACATATAGGGGCCCTAACCATATGTTAGGGACTTTGTTATGGCATCAACCAGCTTGGTCCCATACCAAGAATCCAGGAGACTACTAGGGGCCATAGGGTACCTTCTAGGGTCCTACTTTACCATAGTTAACTAACTAGGGTACCATCCTCCCTGAGAATGGGTCTCGCAGCTGCACTATCTTTAACAGTTTAGGGTTCATACAAGCTACAAAACACACTTTTTGTGGAATTTTTTCTCTTCTCAAGAATTTTAGAATAATATAGATAAATCATAAGTTTGTAACAATGGTAAATAGTATGGAATTTTGATAGTAAATTCAATATTAAACAAGTGCAATGACAAAAATATTTTTTTTTTGGATTTTTGCAAAATATTTAACTTTCTAGGTTTTTTTTGTATTTTTTCAAATATAGTACAAGGAATTTTGTAAATTTGAAATGGTGAAGATGAGGGAAATAAACTCGGGTCTTATTCCACCATGCAATGAGAAATCAAGGTTAACCTTTCTTCTAAGAATTGATAATTCAATATTTGAATGAAATAAAGAAAGGCTAAGAAACCCTAGGTTGTGTTAGCACTTGAGCTAGTTCAGGAAACAAGATGGCAAGGCCAAAAACAAGAGAGATCCTTCAAGAGGAATGTCTCACCAACAAGATTAAACTATCATGCATAAAACCCTAAATTGGTCCTACCTTGGATGCCTTTGACAGTGCAAGGCAAGAGGTTCAAGATCTTACCATAATCAAGAGAGAAAAGGAGAAGAGAAGAAGCCTCAAGAATTCTTTCACCTTACAATAGCCTTGAAAGATTGTAAAGAAACCTCAAACATCAAACTTGATCTTTGTAAAACCCTAGAAATGTTAATAAAGGAGGTGCACACCACTTAATTGCTCATGCACACAAGATGAAATAAAATTTCAGTCATATTTGATCCCATGATCTTGGTTACAAATGAGAGAGGGATGCTTTGTTTATAAGAAAAGATGTTCACTGTATCCCTCCTCTAGGGCGACCTACCTAATTTGAGTTTAAAATGAGTGTTTAGGGTTTGCCACTTACAACCCAGGGACTAAACCTAATAAACATAAAATAATGATAAAATAAGATGATAGCTTCAACATGATGAAAAGTTGAGCTTGGAAGGAGGACATCATGTCGCATCTAACCCCAACATGTCTTTAGCCCTCAATGACCTCCTTAGGATGGCACGAACTTCAAAAGATGTTTTTTTGAGGTGGATAATTTGCTTTTCTTCATCAAGATGGCCAAGAAGGATAGTACTATAAAATAAGGTCTAATTGGGTATAGATGAGGTTAGAGCGGGTATGACAACCCTTACAAGTGCAATCACCTTTACAAAGCTTAAGACCATAAGTGTGGCTAGGAGATCCTAAGCCATGTGTCCCAATGGATTCACCACCAATACCTACCCAAGGCATAAATGCATGACATGATGAGGGGTTACCACCCATCAAGGGGTAGTCAGCTGGGCCACAAGTTCAACACACCTTGAAACGAGGACCAAGAGGACCTGCCATGACTGACCAAGGGTCTTGAACGTCGCTAGACCAACACGTTTACATAAAGAAAGCCCCAGCTTGGCCTTTTACAATGGAAAAAAGACCCCCCTCTTTGGCACATTTGGTAGGGCGTGCTGTAGAGAAGGTGGGGCGTAACACATTGGAATAGTAGCGAGACCATATTTCGTTACTTATAATAAATCATTCACAAAGGGGAAAGTGAAGGGGTAGTTGAATTGGCTTAACTCAATGAAAATGGCTAGGTAATATTATATGAGGTGGTTGAAATCACATTGACTTAGTTCACCAAGGTAGATATTAACATCAAATAACACACTTATTAAGTTAAAAGAGAAACACCAAGGTTAGACTAAGACGCACAAGTAATCAAAGTTTGTGAGTCATCATGAAAGTGTAGTTTAATATCCCATGCTAACATATCATCATGCCATAAAACATGTAAAGTAATGATGAGGGTTAGAGATGTCACAACACTAGGGGGTGATGCTCTGTCTCTGTTTACTTATATCAAGGACCTTGGACCATCTGGTGTTGTTGAATGAATCTCTGACCACTTATCTATAGTGCAACCATAGATCTCATCGAAGGACAACTGATCATCATTTACCCCTTGCTGAAAGAGGGGTAACACCTTGTAACTTTCTTCTATCTCTAATACATAATGTTGTATTTATTGATATATGATTATGTTTTGTTGTAGGTAACTCAATTCTTTGCTGAAGTTGCTTATTATTTTGGAAAGTCAACATCTATTTTGCATTTATTTCCTTGCATCAATGCTTTGCATTTTGTTCAATATTTGTATTCATGTTATTTATATTTCCATTGTAAGATCATAGATGTTAGGCTCTTGTAAAGCCATGCGTTTTCATCAATAGTTTATTTTCTTTATCGTGCATAGAAAATTTTCATATTGAGTGTTTTCTAGAATTATAACTAAAGTGTACTTCTGTTTGCAGAAAATCTTACCAGAGGATAAGCCACGACACATTAGTGGACTTGGTCTACCAGGTGGTGAACTATTTTTATTAATATTCTCATGAGGGTGTAATTTGCTTTTCAAGGAATTTGTGAAAGCTACGGGCTTTAGTTGACTGTTGCACGTCGAATTTCTAATTAAACAATTTTGTTACCTGACAAAATTCTTGATTCAAAGCTCAATATCTCATAGCCAAGGGACTGACTTATATGGAGATAAATAGCCATATTTGTTTAACAAGGAAGTAACTTTTCCACTTAATAATAGATACAAGGTAGTAACTTTTCCACTTAATAATAGATACAAGGAAGTAACTTTTCCACTTAATAATAGATAAGGGGTTAACTAAACAAGTTTTTTATTTGTTTGCTTTTTTATTACAAATCTCATTAGACATGGACAGGTGTTATTTTTTCTTTTGTTTTTTTATTAATGTTTTAGAGGTGTCGTTGATTTGAAGAATTTGCATCCATATTATGACAAATGGGTGGTACATCCCATGCCCCTCACAATTGCATATGTGGACAATGCATAAACACAAACCAAATCATGTGAGGACATTGAAATCAATAAAATAAAGGTTCGACATGAGGTAGGCCACAAAATGTTTTAAGTATCACATCCATGCATCAAAATTGTAATACCCAAAATGCATCAACAAGGCATAGTGAGTTAAAAAATATTGCTATTGATTGTAGTAGGACTTTGGACAAACATATCAACTTTTGTAATTTTAAAAATAGTGGCCACTTGGCCGTGGCACATGGGAATCCAATAAAACTATGCACATCGAATAACTTTAGTTACATAACCACTCGTCTTCATCCACACCCAAGCTTCTAACCAGTGACTCTCCACTATGGTTGTCTTCACCATCAATGCCAATGTTTTTAGTCTGATCTACTTTGCACCTAAATGTCCAAATTAAGAATTGATTATTTATATTATTGAGGTTGTTGCCTTGGCCACATTCTTGCTATTTTGTATTTTCTTGTAAACAAGGTTGGCTTAGCTAAATGGATCTCATCATGTGGCTTAACAAATGAGATGAGATGAGAGCAACCTATTTTTCTCTCATCTTTTCATAGAACATTCTTTCAGCGATGTTAACACCCATAGTGATCCTTGCTAAATTGTTCCATTTCAAAGGACATGTCACCTCCTCAACTCCTCTCACTTTTGGTTGGTTTGTGGCAACACCAAGGGGGTATCCCTGTCTCTACCTATGACCTATGGATTGGGTCAATGAAAGAAAACTTGGGTCAATGGGCAGATAAAATACACAAAAGTAAAATACTAACAAGTTCAGGGAAGGATACAAAAACTAGTGCCTTCCATTGGGTCACGAGGTTGGATGTGTTGAATTTTAGCATTAGCATGAATACTTTTAAAATTTGTAGACTAACATAAACAAATGACAAGTGCAGTAAACAACATCAGTCACATTGAACACAAGATTTTTCACTAGGGAAACCTTAAAAGGACAAAAACCCCAAAAGCATTAGTAATTCATCTCGTAAATGAGATGACTGAGTTTTCCAAAATTCACAAACTCTAACTGAGTTTGAACCACAGATCCACAATTACATCAGATAATTCAATTTTATAGAAAACTGCCCAATTAGGGCTTTTTCACAAATTAGGGATTGTTGCCCTAATTCTCTCTCATGCCCAGAAATTTGCAGGCTGTTTGGATATGACCGTACTGCCGCCCTCTGCTAATTCTGCTGCTTGTCTGTACCTGGCTGCTTGTTCGTATTGTTTCCCTCTCTTTTTGTTGCCCATAGGGCAGGTCTGTCTACCCGAGGCCCTAATGGGCCTGCTCGGACCTGTTACCCTACCCAGAGGGTATGCTGGGCTGCTTGAGAGGGTAGCTGCACAGCTTGACAGCCTTAAGCAACTGCCCGACACTCTGCTAGGGCTGCCCAGGACTGCTGTTAATGCCCAGCAGCAGGCTACTGCTGCCTGACAGCGTGTAGCTGCTACGCGGGCCTGTTGCCAGCCCAACGAGGTAACTCAAGGAGGATCTGGGTCAGCCCTAGGTTGCCCGAAGTCTCGAGAGGCTTCCCGAGAACAGCAGTAGAAGGGCCGAGCCGAAAAGATGGCTGCTCGAATTTCTAACAGCTGCCCTTGAAGGAGAAAAATGGCTTCCCAAGAACTTTTGTAGCTGTCCGTGAGGAAGGTGGAGTGGCCGCGAAGAAGGTAGGGTAAAACCCTAGCGCCAAAGACTAATAAAACCTTGGTGAGATTGAAACCCTAGCTTAGGGTTTAGGAAAACAAATGTGAATGCCCTAGCTAGACTCATCCATGCTAGGGCATCACATCAACCTTCTTTTTCTTCTGTCACTTGTGAAATCTTCAGTTGAAGCAGCTGTACCTGTGAGAGCAAGTGTGTAATGTCCTCTTCCAATTAGGCACCAAAACACTTGCTAACCTACTTAATTCCCATAGGTTCGAGCGGTACTGCATAAGAGGGAATTGACTGAGGACATTGATACTTAGAACAGAATGGGACACTCCTCTTCCAATTAAAGTCATCAGTAAAGTGAAAGAAGCCTTATTTTCTTAGGCTTAAAGTCAACATGAAATTAGAATTGCATGCATGCAAAAGTGAAGCGTAAACCCTAAAAAGTGACATGCAAACCCTAAAAGCACATGATCATCTATTTAAGAAGGGTTATTGGACTAAAGGAACCATCTATGATTATTATTGTTGATTTGGAGTATTTGAGCAGTAACAGCAGTTGGGGTTGAAGACAACGTCTTCAGCTAACGAGGGTTTGATAGTGAAATATCTGCCCGAGTCTCCTTCAAGGTAGGCCATTTAGGTCCACCAACAACTTTCATCCTTATTCGTTCATATACAATGATTTGGCATCCACTGGAATATTTTTGCAGGAGCACGTGTGCAGATGGGGATTTAGCTGGAAAACCCCAAAGTATTCGTTGGGTTGCTGGATCTGAGTTTATCTTCTGTATACTGGCATCATCTTCATCAGCAAGATCACTCTATTGCAATGGGTGATCATCAACTTCCAGTTTTCTCATCTGTAGCAGTTATCAATGGTTTTGTGTGGTTGGGGACGTGAGAAGCTCAACAGGGGAACCAATTCGCTAGCCTGCTTAGAGGGGTTAGAATCTCTGCATGCTCTGATCATTCTCTCCGACACAGGAATACACCCCGACAAAATCTCAGCTCCATCAGGAAACTCCTTCATAGAAAACGTCACCTTTAGCTAAGGAGAGGGTTGTTGGACACACTAGGCACACAGAGAGGGGGGGGGTGGATCTGTGAGTGCAATTTTTATTACTTTTTCAACTTTAATAATCGACAACTTATTCAATATTGTGCATTATCACATTATCATTATATCATCATCAGTATTGTTATCATCATTATATCATCATCATCACATAGAAAGCATAGCAACACAGTACACAAGATTTTTACATGGAAACCAAAGTCCTTGGGGGAAAACCACGGAAGCCTTTTTAAAATAGTTTTCTAGAAATAACTGGAAGGAAGAACCAACCCCCTTATTACAAAGACTTCAATTTTCCAGCTGCAATTGGAAGGAGGCTATGACCTCCTGATTTACAGGCTCCAACCTGAAGGAAGCTTCAACTCCCTAGTTTTCCGGCTTCAATCGGAAGGAGGCTACGACCTCCTTTCCTTGCCCCGTCCTACGGCCTGCCACCTTGATAAGAATATAGACACTAAACTACTGAACCACAATTGCATTGATCCCGCGGACTTGCTAATCAACACCTGTACTACACTGCACAATCTGTACCACACTGCACAACCATTGCCACTACTAACCACTGTTCATTATCTGATCATTACTCGTCAACTGATCACTGTCTGCTGTATCACACTGCTCATCAATTGATCACTGTATGTTGTATCACATAGGTCATCATCTGATC
Organism: Pseudotsuga menziesii; assembly: GCA_001517045.1. NCBI lineage: Eukaryota > Viridiplantae > Streptophyta > Pinopsida > Pinales > Pinaceae > Pseudotsuga > Pseudotsuga menziesii. The sequence continues at coordinate 931,397 of LPNX010828292.1, forward strand.
ACTATTCATCGACTCAACACTTGCTCATCAATTGATCACTGCTCATCACTGTACCACACCTGAACCAATAACCTGTCCAATCACGCTGTACAAATCAATCATCTGACTCAGTCAATCTGAGTCTAACCAACTACACACCAAACTCAGTCCACCTGCGTCAAATCAATTGCTCAGACAACTTAGCCAATCTAAGTCAAACCAACTGCACATAAGGAAACCTGTGCCAATCCTACTCAACTGAACCAACCTGTACCAAGCTCTGAATCTACTCCTGATAACCTCTACACTCTGATCAATGCCAAATCATCCTTGTATATATCACTGCCACACACTTCTCATGTACATCCTTGTACACATCATCATACACTATCACTGAACAGATAGTTGTTCTTTGCCTGCATCATTATAGGTGTGCATCAAGTATGAACCGTCATCATCAAGTATGCACCAACCTCATCAGGTAGATACAATCATCATTAGATATGTAAGTGTCAAGTACACATCATAGTGCATAGAAGTGGGTCATCACGTCACATCATGCATATTATGGCATCATATCAATATGTATAAAGCATAGTAGCATAATTCGAGTACGAATACGATTCGATACGAAAAAAATATGTAACCAAAAAATCCAATACGAATAAAATACGGAAGTAGACTTCTTATATATAATATTTTTAGTTAAATACCTAAGTTGCACTGAAGCGGATACGGATACGGGGGG
>LPNX010828292.1:932223-973177 GCA_001517045.1 Pseudotsuga menziesii
CCATGAGGCAAAAAAATTCTTTTTTAACGTTTTAGATTACCATTCACATTTAAGTTTTTAACTACATCATCATCATCATCATCATAATCATCAAACTTCAGAGACAACTATGAACTATCTAATATTAATATTATCAAATCATACATGTAACATGATGCCATAAAAACATTGAACAATGAAAAGTTAATTAGGGCATCCATTAGATCATATTTATGAATCATAATTCATTGATTCAATGTTCAATGTTTATAACTTATTACAAAATTAAACTCAATCAAAATAGAAATGAAATCCACAAAATGTCAAAATCACATATCATCAAAAAAGTCTTCAGACTTCGTCGATGTAACGAAGCTCATCGTGTTCATCCTCTCCAAAACTAGGAACATTGCTTCCATGTCCACTTGAAGAGGAAATTGCTGGTGACTCCTCATCAAACAAATTAAGATGAGACATGGCACTCAATGCTATATCCAAGTCGGCCAACTCTAGTTCTAGATCCCATAGTTTGGTAGGCCCCGATTTGTACTCTTCCTTTTGGTGTGACAGAAGGCGAAGGTTGGAGTGAACATACACAAGTTCCTCAGCTTTCTTGGATCCCAATCTGTTTCTCTTCATTGAATGGATGAAGCCATATGTACTCCAATTTCTCTCTGCCAATGAAGAACTAGCAACCTGTGACAACATCCTGATTGCCAATTTTTGTATATTTGGGATTTCCCCACCATGGAAGTTCCACCAATCAATTGGTGTTAGTGAGTTCTTGTCTCGCATAGCCTTAATATTTGCACCCAAACCCTCAGATCCCACAAAATGAGAAAACTCACTACGAATCTGAACCCCAATATCGGGATCTAGAAATAGTTTTCTAAAAGCTTTTTTAAACCCAAGGGACACCTATGGGTCCTTATTAGGTGCAGATCTGTTTGGATCACTCAACAACTCCGCAGAATAATATTTGGGATTTAATGCATAGGCCAAAAGATGTAATGGGGTGGTCATCTTGTTCCATCTCTTGGTTAATATGTCTTTTACCTCGTTGTAAAAAACTTCATCTGGGTCTTTCTCCTTGGCATTGATAACCTCCCTTCTCTTCTCTATCATGGAGTCAATGCCCTCATACATCTCTCCCAAACTAGGTTTATCTGTATCAAGGATCTGTAGCAAATCCACAATTGGCTTAGAAAATGCCAAAAGATATTCCACCCTATCCCACCATTCATCATCAACAACCATCCTCTTCACTACTTGTGCTCTTTCAGTCTGGGATTGCCTCCATTGAGTCCAAAGAGAATTGCATACCATTGATTGCAAGGCTTCTTTCACTTGCATAAGTCTCGTCAAGACTATGATGTGTGAGGCGAAACGAGTCTCGACAACCTGCAAGTTCCAAGATTTCAATAAATTAAATTTTAGATTCTAGCATCTAGATTTGCATATCGAAAATAAAATTAAAAATTGTGATATTGATTAGAATTTGCATTTTAGAGTCCTACAAAATATGTATTGAAGTTTTGGTACCTTAAGAAGCTCCAAATTTGCAAATTCTCGATAAATGGCTTGAGACATGTGATGGTTTGTGATGAAGTTTAATATCCCAAACTGATATTTTCCTGTTTATGTGTATACTGTAGATGGCTAATAGACTTACTCCTTAATCAAATAGGAAAGCAAACCCCGAACTTTGCATGCATGCAGTTGCATGCAAATATGTGCCCTAGAAAAATACTGAGATGCTATAAAATAGGAGAAATCAATGCATTCACATACCAATATATAGATCAACTGATGGTGAAGAGACTGGTCCCAGCATGCAAGGATTCTGCCGGAGGAATAAGGAGATACACCAAATTGTCCTCCACAGGTGAATGCGCCCTCCTCTCAAACTGTATAAGATCCAGAATAATAAATAAGCTGCTGCTGGAAGCCCGGATGATGTGCACTAGGGTTATAATACCCCTCTGACGATGATGGAAGCAGCATGCGGAAGTTCTGAACCCTGTAGGTAGGAAAACGAATTGCTTTGTCTCTGATCACGGTGACACGGTGTGATGGTGAAACCCTCTGGCTGGATGAATAATCAACCTCCCGGAATAACTGCTAAATGTAACCTGATGATGAACTAGTGTTGAACCTGGATGATCCAACCTGATGATGAACTAGGGCAGATAGATTTCGCTGCCGAAATACACCAGTTAGCTGAGGATGCGCTCAACCCCAACTTAGCTCGCCAAGCTCTCCAATTCGACTCCACAAATCAATTATCACATAAGTGACTTCTCCATTCACTTTATCTTTCATTTATAACTTTCAATTGCGAAAACCCTAACTTTTGACCTAATTAGGTCACTTTATCTTCTAATTTGCAGCTGACTTGCATGCATGCGCAAACCCTAACTTTTGACCTAATTAGGTCACTTTATCTTCTAATTTGCAGTTGACTTGCATGCATGCATATGGAGACTTAATCGGGTGCATGCATCATTAAATAATGCCCGGATGTCATGCATGCAGGTGGCCTTTGGCTCTAGTGGCCCTCTTCGACCCAATGGTGATATAATATTGATGCCCTAGATCTTCTATATATGGCATCAGTCTTCGGCTGATTCCTTGACTGTCAGTACCCGCTCAAACCTATAGGAATCACATAGGTTAGCGGGTTGGTCCTCAAATGCCTAAGCAGAAGAGGACATTACATGAAGCTTTGAATTTCCTTGGCCTCTTCAAAAATCTGCTTGATCCACTCAATTTGGGTCCCCATCTTGCTCAACATGAGGTTCAATGAATGTATAGCACAAGGTGTCCAAAAGATGTGTTGATATTTGCCTTCAACAATCAGGCCCGCTGCTTTACACACTTTTGCATTGTCCGTTATGACTTGCACAACATTTTCTGCCCCAACAAATTCAATCGCTTCAATCAAAATATCAACAATAAATTGTGCATTTTTTGCTCCCCTTCACAATCACTGCTTTCAAAAACGTTGCCCCTTTAGGGCTTTGAGCAATCACATTGATCAATGGCCTATTCCTTTGATCTTTCCATCCATCAGAAATGATGGACAACCTTGAAATGCGCCATGAATTACAAATGGGGTTCAGGCACCCTCCAAACGTGACTTTTCAGATGTCAAAAGTGTAGTGCGTACCTTCTCATAACCAGGTGGTTTGTACCCTTTTGGGGTTTTCATTAATTGCTTTAATCTTTGCAATCCAATAAGGCGATCGGACTAAGACTAAATATACAACACGATATATAACATTTACATATAGTTAAACAAATACAACATTTATAATGAAATATTACATATCAACCATTAAATTTTAAACTTAAAAAAATTCATTATTTTTTTTAAACAAATTTCTTATAACAAAAATTACTCTTTAAAAAACAAAAATATGTCCTTAATGCAAAAGAGAAAACTCTTAATTATTAATAGTTATTAATTATTTTAAAATAAGGTAGAGAATATTTACCACTACTTACATTTAGAATTAATTAATGAATCTTTAAATTGTGTTAGGGTTAACTTTGAATCTGGAATGAGCAAGGATGTAAGTGGTTTTGGTAACCAATAAATCTAGTGTTGTTATTATATTTACACATTTATTTCTTTGGCATATTTTATTCTTATTAAATTGAAGTAAGAAGTATGAAATTGAAAGGTAATTATTTTATAGTGTTTGAATAATCAAAATTTAGGCTTTTAAAATTAATTTTCAAAATTAACACGTATCCGTATTACAGATAGATCGAATATTCGACGAATTCGAATTTGTTCGAAATTTCCGTACACAAAAGGCCAATACGATCGAATTATGCTACTATGGTATAAAGTGCACATCATTATCTTATGACTTCATATCCCTTGTATTACAAGTCATTGTAATTACCAGCACAGTAGTGTACAACCATATAACACTGCATACCACACTTCTACACTGGTACACACAAATATATATACTATTGCTTACATATCACTGTTTATGATGTCTTATGCATACCTTGTTACAAAACTGACCATTTACTGCTTCAGCTTGTGACTGTGGTTGACCTTTTTGATCTTAGGAAGACTTGGGACTGTTCATGATCACCTTAACCCCAGACTTCAAGCAGCAGTAAGACCAAGCTATGCTTGTAAGTGTCAACCAGCACCAAAACAAATACTGTCAAAAGGGGATGTGTTTGTGACAATTCAGATGCCTCTGTTCACACCAAACTCAGACTGTAACAGACTTGAAAGAGGACAGTTCTGCTGCAAAAGAAATTCGGATCTGCTGCCAAGACCAAAAAAAAGACAAACACAGACTTCCAGAACTCTGCCAAAAATGAAAAGGAAAGGGCTGTTTGCTAGCTTGGTTCTGTCTCCTTTTCTTCTGTAAGAAACCCTCCGAAAAACCTCAGAGGACTGCTCCAAACACCCGAGAATCCTGAGCAAGCGAATTCTATATGGTAAGAGGATATTTCAGGACTGCTGCCACCTCAGTAAATCTTTCCTCAGTCAGCGATTCAAATCTCAGTCAAGAATACCAAAAAAAGGTTGCAAGAAGGGGTTTCTTTCAACAATGGATCTGCTCCTCTTCGCTGCTATAAGAACCAAGAAATAAAAAACTTAGATCACTGCTCCTAAGTCCGAAAAACCTTAGAGGCATACTAATTGCTGATTGTTAAAAGGATGGGCAGTTGTGTATTTATTTTGGTTTGATGAAGAAATTACTGGAGCCGACCTAGGGTAGGGTAAATTTAATAAATTAAAAAATGTTCTTAACATGCCATTGTTTTAGAGGAGCCGACTTCTACTTTATGTTTTATTAATTAAAGTTTAAATTTAATATTTAATCAAAGCAAATTTTAATTAAAGTTAAAGGGAGGTTAGGGTTTTTAGGTTTAAATTTAAAATAAATTTAGAAGGGTTGATCTTTATAGATGGATGTTTAGGGTAGGTTTTTAAGTGTTCAAAAACTCTTTCCTATTTAATATTTAATTTGTTTGTTTTATCAATACAACTCCATAATAAAAGGTAAAGGTTTAAGTAAATTATTAATATTGTTTCAATTATCTTTTAATGTTACAAGTTTTGTTTTATCTATAGGGGGACTTTGTATAATGTTGGGGTATTACTAGAGTTTTAAGGGCAAGGCATAGAATGTAGGCTTAGGGACCAAGGTAAAGGGTTTTGGAGACTTTAGTTAGGTCAACAAGGTTGCCACATGCTTTATAGTCACTTCCATCAAGGTGTGGGGTGCCTAGGTTTTCCTTAGTGTATCATAGCCTCTATCAAACGCAAATGACCACTGAAAGGGTCATTTAGACTCTTGCAACTTCTTCAACCCACCAAGAACACATTCTAGGGCAAAAGGGCAAAGTTGTGGTACTAGGAAACCAAGGAAACAACTGGGGAACCATCGAACCGACTTAGGGGTACTTAAACACTCTACACGGTGTTCAGGGCTTTTGCCTTTGTCCCAAGGGCTGCAAGGGCTTCAGACTTGGGCTTGGACAAAGTCAAAAGATCTCCTTTGACATTGGCAACTACTTAACCCTTAGGGGCTCCTCAAGGGGCACCAAGACACACTTGTTGGCATCAATGACCATGCACTGTTGGCATCAATGACAATTTAATTAACAAGGGTCTTGTGCTGCCGGGTGGTAACACCGGAAGAAAGCCACATTACTGCACCGATCCAGTTTTATTTGCATGCATCTTATCTTTGGAGTATTATCGACTTGATTATCAGTGGTAAGTGTTTACCTTCTTTCCACAAATCTTTGCCCTAGTTCAGCTATAATTTAGGGCCATTAGTATGGCACCTTGCATGCACATTTTTATTCCGTTGTTTTGCACAAATTGAGGGTACAAGCAAGCCCTAGAATAGTGAAATAGTAGAATATCGGTATTTGGGATATTACAATGGTATCAAAGCATGTTCCTCGCCAGCTGTGGGCTTGAACATGAGAGGTAAATGAATACAGAAGAAGACACTTTTGTAACCAATAGGAGAAGGAAGAGTAGGTACACGGAGGAGTAGGAAATTGAGGATATCCAGCTAGAAGATACCAACTCAGACATGGACCCAACAGGTATACACCCTGACAGAGGGAAAGGAACAGGAGAAGAGGAAGACAGGATGGAGTTTTGCAGCTTGGTAAACTCATTGCATGACCTAGCCAAAGGGAAAAAGGAAGTATTGCATGCAATAAACAGATTGGATTTGAAACCAGAACCAGGTCATAGCAGTATACCTCTCTCACCAGTAGATAGAGGGTCTACAAGCAGTAGTGGGAAGCATGCATACATTAATATGCAAAACACACCCCATATATATAACAAACCTTCTAGTAGACCTACTATGCCTCACTTCCTGGCAGATGCAGTAGCAGGACCAATCATGTCAGTAGAACCTAGTGAACCATTTGGAGCCTATTTACAGAAATACCAGGATTTGGGCAATAGAGGATGATTCACTTCAGGAAGAAGCACCCAAGGGAGTTATTGCTACATTATCCGGAGTACCTATGTTTCATACTCTCAGGGTCAAAGGAGTAGTACAAGGTCACAGGATAGGTGTATTGATTGATGGGGGAGCAACCCACAATTTCATTAATGCAGCATGGGTGGCTAAGCAGGGTATTCCGACAGAGAAGTTCGAGGGATTCACTGTAGCAGTAGCAGGAAATACTAGCATGGAGTGCAACTATTGGATTCCCAAACTGAATGTCACATTAGGAAACTACAATATGACAGATTGTCAGATTCATATTATGTCGTTAATGTGGCTGATACAAATGTAGTATTAGGTGTCCAATGGCTCTATTCAATAGGAAAATATACTATAGATTACAGGGCAATGGAAATGGAGTTCCAGGGGCCGGATGGAAAACGGGTAGTTTTGAGGGGCATGGACACTTATCCCCCCAAACCAGTATCATCACAGAGAATGGAGGCCATACTCAGACAGGGTGACATAGAATGGGCAGCAGAGTGCTTGGTCACTTTTAGAAAACCTCCAGAGAACAACACCCAACATTCAGCAGATATTCAGGCACTGTTGCAGAAACATGAGAAGGTATTTCAGGATCCTCTAGCAGGTCGACCACCAGATAGGGGATTTGAGCATATTATCGAGTTGGAGGAGGGGACACAGGCAGTCATAACCACTCCATACAGACATTCTAAAAGATACAAGGATGAGATCGAGAAAACGATTAAGGGATTACTAGAACCAGGATATACTCGTCTGAGTTCTAGTCCCTTTGCGTCATCAGTAGTCTTATTTAAAAAGAAAGATGGCACCTTGCGAATGTGTATTGATTACAGAGCACTCAACAAAAAGACCATAAAAAACAGGTATCCCATTCCCAGGATTGATAAATTAATGGATGAGCTACGGGGTGCCAAATACTTATTCAAAGATTGATCTTCGATCGAGGTACCATCAGATCCGAGTATGGGATCATGACATTTCCAAGACAACTTTCTGTTGCCACTATGGTCACTATGAGTTCCTAGTCATGCCTTTTGGACTCACCAATGCTCCAACAACTTTCCAATCGTGCATGAACCACACTTTTAGGGCTCAGTTACGGAAATATTTACTAGTATTCTTTGATGATATTCTGATTTACAGTAAAACTTGGGAGGAACATTTGAAACACTTGGATGAGGTCTTGAGGATCCTAGAAGAGCACTTGCTTTAAGCGAAAATGTAGTGTGAGTTTGGTATGAAGGAGATGTTGTATCTAGGGCATATAATCAACGCAGAAGGGGTATAGGTTCATATAGAAAAGATTAGAGCCATCTTGGATTGTCCTACATCGAAGACAGTTACTGAACTGAAAGGATTTTTAGGCCTTTGCACATATTACAGGAGGTATGTTAATGGGTTCTCTCAATTTGCCGCACCACTCATCGATCTCACAAAGAAAGGAGCATTCACATGTACATAATTAGCACAACAAACATTTGAGAAAATTAAAACGATCATGAGTTCTTCTCCAGTTTTAGCACTACCAGATTTCTCACAACCATTCATAGTGGAGTATGATGCTTCAGAAGAATGACTAGGAGGGCGGTGCTGACGCAAAACCATCACCCGATTGCCTTCGAAAGCCAAAAACTGAAAGACTATGAGCGCCACTACTCTATATATGATAAGGAGATGCTAGCCATCCTACATGCCTTGACAAAATTCAGACAGTATTTGGTGCGAAGCAGGTTTAAAATCAAGACAGATCACAATAGCCTCAAATTTTTCTTGGAGTAGAAAGAATTAAATGAGCTCCAACAGAAATGGGTCAGCAAGGTACATGCATATGACTTTGAAATAGAGTATGTTAAGGGTAAGAACAATGTAGTAGCTGATGCCTTATCCAGACGACCATCCTCATTATCACTCATGAGCATATCCACGGATTGGAGGTCTCTTTTCTTAGTGGAATACTCCAAAAACAAATTTGCTTGTGAGTTACTTGATGGACAGGTACAGGATGACAGTTACAGGGTAATTGACGACATCATCTACTACAAGAGTAGAATATACCTCATTCCAGAGTTCGCTTTAAAGAAGAAAATTATATAGGCAAGGCATGACTCACCATTATCAGGGCCTCAGGGGTTCTTGAAGACTGACAGGCAGATTAGAGAGAGGTTCTCATGGAAAGCCCTCAAGGAGGAGGTAATACAACACGTTGGAGAATGCAGTATCTGCCAGCAGTAAAATAGAACACACTCATTCGTCATGGTTACTTCAGCCATTACCGATCTCGGAGTAGAAATGGGAAAGTATCTCGATGAACTTCATCACAGGTTTACCCAAGGTACAAGGACGAGAATGCTTATATGTGGTAGTAGATCAGTTGACCAAGTTTGCTCACTTATTTTTTAGAGAGGTTTTTAACTTTTTAGACTCCACGGGCTACCCAAAACCATTGTCAGTGATCTTGACATTAAATTCACCAGTGCTTTCTGGCAGGAGCTATTCAGATTGGTAGGGACAGAACTTGCTATAAGCACAAGTTACCATCCTCAGAGCGACGGGCAGAAAGAGATTGTCAACAAATGGATTGAGGGGTACCTGAGAAATTATGTAGCAAGACAACAGAGGACATGGATTAAATGGCTACACCTAGGGGAGTATTGCTACAATACTACTGATCATATGTCTATTAAGATGACACCTTTTAAGACACTTTATGGCTATGAGGCATTGAACTTTGCAGACTTAGCTTTTGGAGACAACAGAGTACACAAGGCAAAAGATTGGGTACAGGACAGTCAGGATATTCTTAAGGTCCTAAAAGAGAATCTACATGCAACTCAGAATAGCAGAAGCTATATGCAGACAGACACAGGGTTGAGTGTAACTTTGAGGTAGGAGACCTGGTATATTTACAGCTACAACCTTATAAACAATCTTCACTCAGGAAAAAGGGAGTGGAAAAGCTAAAACCGCTCTTCTATGGTCCTTACAGGGTAGTCAGGAAGGTTGGAGAGGTGGCTTATGAACTAGAGCTGCCCGAGGAAGCAAAATTCACAATGTATTTCATGTGTCCAACCTCAAGAAGACAGTTGGGCAACACATCGCTCAATCCATCGAGTTGCCTGCCTTAGATGATGAAGGGATTTTGGTATTAATTCCAGAGAGAATCATATAGGCTCGAGAAAGGAAACTTCGAAATAGGGTGATTCGGGAATACTTGGTCAAATGGAAAGAATTACCTACAGAGGATGCCACATGGGAGGGATAGCAGGTATTGTAGCATCCTAGCTTGCAGTTGCTTGAGGACAAGCAATCTCAAGCAGGGAGGACTGTAATGTCCTCTTCTAATTAGGCACTAAAACACCCGCTAACCTACTTAATTCCCATAGGTTCGAGTGGGTACTGCATAAGAGGGAATTGATTGAGGACATTGATACTTAGAACAAAATAGGACAGTCCTATAGTATTAAAGTCATCAGTAAAGTGAAAGAAGCCTTATTTTCTTAGGCTTAAAGTCAACATGAAATTAGAATTGCATGCATGCAAAAGTGAAGTCTAAACCCTAAAAAGTGACATGCAAATCCTAAAAGCACATGATCATCTATTTAAGAAGTGTTATTGGACTAAAGGAACCATCTATGATTATTATTGTTGATTTGGAATATTTGAGCAGCAGCAGCAGTTGGGGTTGAAGACAACGTCTTTAGCTAACGAGGGTTCGATAGTGAAATATCTGCCCTAGTCTCCTTCAGGGTAGGCCATTCAGGTCCACCATCAACTTTCATCCTTATTTGTACATATACAACGATTTGGTATCCACCGTAAGATTGTTTGTAGGAGCACATATGCAGATGGGGATTTAGCTGGAAAACCCCAAAGTATTCACTGGGTCGCTGGATCTTAGTTTATCTTCTATATACTGGCATCATTTTCATCAGCAAGCTCACTCTACTGCATTGGGTGATCATCAGCTTCCAGTTTTCTCATCCGGAGCAGTTATCAACAGTTTTTTGTGGTTGGGGGCGTGAGTAGCTCAACAGGGGAACCAATTCGCTAGCCTTCTCAGAGGGGTTAGAATCTCTGCATGCTCCGGTCATTCTCTCCGGCACGGAAAGATCTACACGTCGACAAAATCTCAGCTCCATCAGGCAACACCTTCATAAAAAACATCACCTTTAGCTGAGGAGAGGGTCTCGTGCTGCTGGGCGGTAACACTGAAAGAAAGCCACATTACTTCACCAGTCCAGTTTTATTTGCATGCATCTTAGCTCTATCAGGTAACTCCTTCATAAAAAACGTCACCTTTAGCTGAGGATAGGGTCTCGTGCTGCTGGGCGGTAACACCGGAAGAAGGCCACATTACTGCACCAATTCCGCAAATCTTTGCCCTAGTTCAGCTATAATTTAGGGCCCCATTAGTACGACACCTTGCATGAACATTTTTATTTCGTATTTTTGCACAAATTGAGGGTACAAGCAAACCCTAGAATAGTGAAATAGCAGAATATTAGTATTTGCGATATAGCAAAGTGTGTAATAATAAAATGGATTGATCTTCTTTTATATCCTTTGAGTCACCTGTAAGTGCACCAAAATTAGAAAGAACAAAATAATATTGTTTTATTCTTTTCTAATTTTCACTTTTACCTTTAAGGTACTGAAAACCATTTATGTATTTTTACTTTGACTCCTTGGTGGTGCAAAGGTCCTTATGTATTTTTTACTTTTACCTTTAGCCTTCCTGTGGTCCAAAGTTCTTTATGTATTTTTGACTTTTACCTGTGGTCCAAAAGTCCTTATGTATTTTTAACTTTTACCTTTAGCCTTCTTGTGGTCCAAAACAAGTGCTCATAGGGTCCTTCAAACCCACTCAAAGTACATCATCATAAACAGAGAGAATTACTAATGCTTTTATCTCACACTCTGTGTGACACCAAGATCGGGTACTAAGGTGTCTTAACCAAGGGTAGCTAAGCCTTGGAGAAGATCGCAAAGCCCATTGATTGAGGGTTAGAGTGTCACACATGCCTAGACCCAGTCTAGGGCTTATAGTGTCTTCCTGGTAACAGACCAGGTACCTTAGCCATAGGCTGCATAATTTGAGACTAGGTCAAATACTTGTTCACAGACCAAGCGCCTCCATTCTCCTGGAGAATGGCCCTCAGCCCTGGGATGAGTCCTAGTAACTGATTAGGTGCCTCCATTCAAAAGAATGGCTACTCAGAACTAGGTTGAGTGAGTCTACCACTGCTAGATTGGTTCCACATCCTGGTCCCAGACCAGATGTTACCATTCAACGGAATGGTCACTCAACTCAAGGTTGAGTCCCCCAGTGTTGGACTGGGTCCACATCCTGATCCGTTGAATGGTCACTCAACTCAAGGTTGAGTCCCCCAGTGTTGGACTGGGTCCACATCCTGATCTCGAATTAGATGTCACCATTCAACAGAATGGTCACTCAACTAAAGGTTGAGTCCTCGTCGTGCTGGACAGGGTCCACATCCTGCTCTTGGATTAGATGTCACCATTCAACAGAATGGTCACTCAACACTGGGTTCAGTCCACATCGTGGTCTCGAACCAGATGTCCCCATTCTCCTAATAGAATGGCTCTCGAGGCTGCTCAGAAAAATCAGCACTCCCTCTCAGTGAGAGAGGCATTCTCTGCCATGCCAAGCTTGTCACGAAAGTACATGAACTTTGATGCTGTCAGAGGCTTGGTCAAGATATCTGTGATCTGTTCATTCGTTCGAATGTACTGCAACTTCAGAGCACCTCTCTATACAAGGTCTCTGTTGAAATGAAACCTAATTTCAATGTGTTTCAATCTATCATGAAACACTGGGTTCTCTGATAGTTTATGCAACTCTGATTATCGTAGTAGATGATCGTTGAGTCAAGCTTTCCCTCGAGCATATCTGATATAAGTTTCCTGAGCCAACTACTTCCTTGCAACTATCACTTGCAACACTATACTCTGCCTCAGTTGTACACTGAGCCATGGAATCCTGCTTCTTGTTGGGCACAAGAGATCATTGCAGATCTCATACTGAAGCAATAACCAGAGGTACTTTTTCGGTTTACTGCATTGCCTGCCCAATCTAAAACAACATATCCAGATAACAATACTCCAATGCTCGAAGTATACATGAGCCCATAAGTGTTGGACATGAACTGACTCAAAGCATTCACTGTGTAAAAGATGTCTGGTCTCGTATGCACGAGATACATCAAGGATCCAATAAGCTGTCTGTACATAGTATAGTCCACACTCTGTGAACTGGTAGCTGAGACACCCAACTTTGTCAAGTTGGAAGTCATGGGTATGCCCATAGACTTGTAGTCCTGCATCCCAGATGTCTGCAAGATGTCCACTGCATACTTTCCTTGTGTCAGGAAGATGGTGCCTGGCTTTTGCTAGACCTCTAAGCCAAGGAAATAATGCATCAACTCGAGATCCTTCATCTCAAATTCAGAGGTAAGCTCCCTCTTACACTGTTCTATCAACAAGTCATCTACATATAGAACAAGTATCAAAACATGATTATGAACAACCTTAAAGTACAAGTTAGAATCAACTGTACTGTAATGTCCTCATCTGATTAGGCATTGAGGACCAAAACCGCTAACCTATGTGATTCTTGTGGGTTCGAGCGGTTACTGACAGTTAGGGAATCATCTAAAGACTGATGCCATCTATAGAAAATCTAGGGCATCATCATGTTTTCACCATTAGGTCAAGAAGGGCCACCGAGGCCAAAGGCCACCATCATGCATGCCATCTAAGCATTATTTAATGATGCATGCACTCATTTAAGTCTCCATGCGCATGCATGCAAGTCAACTGCAAATTAGAAAATAAAGTGACCTAATTAGGTCAAAGATTAGGGTTTTTGTAGTTGAAAGTTATAAAAGGAAGATAAAGTGAAAGGAGACTCACTTTTGATGATTATTATTTTGGAGCTCTTGAATAGCAGCACAGCAGTCGGGGTTGGAGACGACGTCTTCAGCTAGCGGGGTTTCGGCAGTGAGATATCTGCCCTAGTCTCATTCAGGGTAAGCCATACAGGTTCACCATTTTCTCTTCCATTCATTCATAGTTATCCAGTATACTGCAGAGATTGTTGCAGGGGCACGTGTGCAGCCGTAAGGGGTTTTCAGCCACGAAGCCCTAATCATTCGCTGGGTCTTCAGATCTCAGTTTTACTTCGAAACCCAGGCACCATTCTCATCATCGACATCTTACTCCAGTACCCGGTGATTATCAGATCCGATCGTGCTCATCTTGAGCAGTTATCGGCCATTTCGGGATCAGGGGGGTGTGAGCAGCTGCACCTCTAGAACAATTCGCTAGCCTGCCTAGAGACCTCAGAACTTCCGCATGTGCCAGGCATTCTCTCTGGCACAGGAAGGCTACCAGTCCTGCAAATCAGCAGCTTCATCGGACGCCTCCTTCACTGAAAAACGTCACCCTTAGCTGATCTGGGGTTTGTGCTGCTGGGTTTTCACCGGAAGCAGAAGATATCAGTTCATCTCTGATTTAGCTCTTGATGCATGCATACTCTCTCAGGAGCACACCATCCAGCTTATTAGTGGTAAGTGTTCATTCTATCCTACAAACCCTAACCCTAATTTTTGCTATAAAATAGGGATTTTTGCATGGCAGTTTGCATGCCCTGTTGTATCAACGTATTTGCTTAGAATTAGAAAATATCAGGATTTGGGATATTACATGTACTTTTGGAAAACCCCAAGCTGTGGAGAAATTCATCCATCCTCGCATACCCGACTCTCGGAGCCTGTTTTAGTCCATACAAGGCTTTCTTCAGTTTACACACACGGGTCCTCTTCCCATGAGTCACATCGCCTTCAGGTTGTTCAATATAGACTTCCTCCTCAATCTTGCCATTAAGGAAGGCTGTCTTTACATCCAGTTGATGGAACTTCAATCCGAATATTGCAGCAAGAGAAATGATGGTTCTGATGATAATATACTTGGCAACAGGAGTAGATGTCTCATCATAGTCAATGCCTTCTTTCTGAGTAAAGCCACGAGCTACGAATCTGGCTTTATACTTTTCCACACTGTCATCAGCAACATGTTTGATTTTGTAAAGCCACCTGGATGTCACCACTGATTTTGCTGTTGGTCTGGGAACAACTTTCAATACACCATTCTTCATGATTTAACTATACTCTTCAATCATGGCATCAACCCATATCTGTTGACTTGCTGCTTCTTCGTATGAGGAAGGTTCTGCACTGATAAGCTGGCTGATAAGACCAGAGTACTTCTGTGGTCTTATGCTTTCTTTGAAAGTCCTGGGAGGAGCTTTATGCTTTTCCCCTTCTTGCACCATCTTTCGGTACCAAACAGATCTCCTTTTGGAAGGAGGAACTTCAAGCAATTCTTCTGGTGGGATTTCAGAGTCCTTAGGTGCATTTGGAATTTGATCCTCAAATTCCTTTACCTCCCTCTGAATTTCTGAAACTGGAAACTCAAGGGGAGGTACTTCATCTTCCGTTGAAAGCTCTTGTGTTTTATGAAACACAGTTTCCTCATGGAAGACCACATCTCTGTTGACCATCTTCTGTAAGCCTGGAAGAGCTAAGTAGTGAAGGTGTCCAAACCTTCTATGCCACAACTCACATGGATCAACTGAATGATGTATCAAAGCATGGGTGGAATCTTCTGAATCCTTATACAGGGCTCCCTCTCGAACCCCAATCTGTACTGCTGAGCTTAGATCTTCATCATTTTCCCATAGAAGGGCTTTATTGTCCATGAATAGGACTATGTAGCCGCTGTCCTCTAAGCCAACAACATATAGAAGATTCTTCTTCAAACAAGGAACATATAAGACATCATCAATATGACGAACTTTACCTGAGTCAAGTTGAAGTGAAGTTGCGCCAACTTCTTCAATCTTGTAGGCGGAGTCATCTCCAAGTTCCACCTGTGTGGTAACTAGTGAGAGTTCCACGGTTACCTGTCATGTGTCCGGAGACACCACTATCCACCAACCAAGAGGTAGCACTATTTGTTATAGCCTGGTAGTACTCTCTTCTAGGTTCTTCTTCTTTGTTAGCCTTGGTTTTCTTCTTCTTCTTCTTCGTTTTCTGCTTCTGTAGTAGAGGCTTGAAACCTTCGCTTAGGTTTCTTCTTGGTTTCCCTGCAGTCCTTGGAAAAATGTCCAAACTTGTGGCAATTATAGCATTCCACTTTTGACATATCAGAGAACTTACCTTGAGGTTTCTTTCCCTTCTTTTGCTAAGAGAATGGCTTCTTGAACTTCTTTGTCTTTGCTGCAAGTACAAGGTTACTTTCCGTGGTTGCCTTGCCTGAGGTCCTTCCCTCTTCTTCTATGCAATCATGCCATAGTCTATCGAAAGTTGGCTGATTCTCTCGTCCACTTACAGATGCCATGAAGGTTTCCCAAGAGCTTGGGAGACCATCAACCATGGTTTGCACAAGGTCATCATCATCAATAGTAATACCAATAGCAATAAGTTGATCTCTTACCTGTGCAATCTTCGTGAAGAAGGAAACATCCCCTTCATCCTTGTTCAACTTCAAAGTTCATAGCCTTTTCTTCAAGACTCTCTTCTGACTGGGAGCCTTCTTCTCATACAAGTTGGCCAAGGTGTCAAAGCATTCTTTGGCAGTATTCAAAGCTGTGATGTTGGGCATCATGGTTTCTTTGACAGAATCATAAATGATCCTTCTAGCCTTAGCTTGCTTCTTTTTGTAAGCAAGTATGCCAGCATTAGATGTTGGCTCTTCACTGACATTAAACACAATGTCATCCAAGTCATTTTCTTCTAGAATAGCTGTCAACCTAGCCTTCCAGGAGTTGTAGTTAGCTGAACCTTGTAGCTTCTGTTCCGGTTTGAAGATATTGACGACCATCTCTGCCACTTAGTCAAATGTTAAGTTTGCAAAACTTATCCCAAGGTCTAGGAATACAACAACAATCTCCCTTTACTGTGTCTTCACATGCTAAGCTCTGATACCATTTGAATTTTAGAATTAGCATGAATACCTTTAAAATTTGCAGACTAACATAAATAAATGACAAGTGTAGTAAACAACATCAATCACATCAACACATTGAACACAAGATTTTTCATTGGGGAAACCTTTAAAGGACAAAAACCCCGAAAGCATTAGTAATTCATCTCGTAAATGAGATGACCGAGTTTTTCCAAAATTCACAAACTCTAACAGAGTTTGAACCACATATCCACAATTACATCAGATAATTCTATTTTACAGAAAAATGCCCAATTAGGGTTTTTTCACAAATTAGGGCTTTTTGACAAATTAGGGCTTGCTACCCTAATTTTCTCTCTTGCCCAAAAATTTGCAGGCTGTTTGGATCTGACTATATTGTTGCCCTGTGCTAATTTTGCTGCCCGTCCGTACCTTGCTGCCTGTCCGTACTGATTCCCTGTCTTTTTGCTACTTGTAGTGCAGGTCTCTTGGCCCGAGACCCTAATGGGCCTTCCCGGACTTGTTACCCTACCCGGAAAGTATGCTGGGTTGCCTGAGAGGGCTGCTGCACAGTCCGACAACCTTCAGCAGCTGCTCGACAGTTTGCTAGGGCTGCCTGGGACTGCTGTTAGTTCCCAGCAATAGGCTATTGCTGCCCGACAGCCTGTAGCTTCTGCTGTTAGTTCCCAGCAATAGGCTATTGCTGCCCGACAGCCTGTAGCTTCTGCTTGGGCCTGTTGGCAGCCAAACGGGGTAGCCCTAGGATGATCTCGGTCAGCCCCTAGCTGCTCGTGAATGATTCGGGGTTGCTCGAAGTCCTGAGAGGCTGCACGAGAACAGTAGCAGAAGGGCCAATCCCAAAAGATGGTTGCTCGAATTTCTAATAGCTGCCTATGAAGGAGAAAAATGGCTGCGCGAGAACTTTTGTAGCTTCCCGTGAGGAAGGTGAAGTGGCCGTGAAGAAGGTAGGGTAAAAACCTAGCACCAAAGACTGATAAAACATTGCTGAGATTGAAACCCTAGTTTAGGGTTTAGGAAAACAAATGTGAACGCCCTAGCTAGACTCATCCATGCTAGGGCATCACATCAACCTTCTTTTTCTTCTGTCACTTGTGAAATGTTCATTTGAAGCAGCTGTACCTGTGAGAGCAAGTGTGTGTAATAATAAAATGGATTGATCTTCTTTTATATCCTTTGAGTCACCTGCAAGTGCACCAAAATTAGAAAGAACAAAATAATGTTATTTTATTATTTTCTAATTTTCACTTTTACCTTTAAAAACCTTTTATGTATTTTTACTTTGACTCCTTGGTGGTCTAAAGGTCCTTATGTATTTTTTACTTTTACCTTTAGCCTTCCTGTGGTCCAAAGGTCCTTATGTATTTTTGACTTTTACCTGTGGTCCAAAAGTCCTTATGTATTTTTGACTTTTACCTTTAGTCTTCCTGTGGTCCAAAACAAGTGGTCATAGGGTCCTTCAAACCCACTCTAAGTACATCATCATAAACATAGAGAATTACAAATGCTTTTATTTCACTCTCTGTCTGACACCAAGATCGGGTACTAAGGTGTCTTAACTAAGGGTAGCTAATCCTTCGACAAGATTGCAAAGCCCACTGATCGAGGGTCACAGCGTCACACATGCCTAGATTTGGTGTAAGGGTTATAGTGTCTTCCTGGTAACAAACCAGGTGCCTTAGCCATAGTCTGCATAATTTGACACTAGGTCAAATACTTGGTAACAGACCAAGCGCCTCCATTCTCCTAGAGAATGGCCCTCAACCCTGGGCTGAGTCCTGGTAACCGACCAGGTGCCTCCATTCAAAAGAATGGCTACTCAGAACTAGGCCGAGTCTATCGCTGCTAGACTGGTTCCACATCCTGGTCCCGAACCAGATGTCACCATTCAATAGAATGGTCACTCAACTCAAGGTTGAGTCCCTCCAGTGTTGGACTGGGTCCACATCCTGATCTCGGATCAGATGTCACCATTCAACAGAATGGTCACTCAACTCAAGGTCGAGTCCCCCCAGTGCTGGACGGGGTCCACATCCTGATCTTAGATCAGATGCCACCATTCTACAGAATGGTCACTCAACTGAGGGTTGAGTTTCCTTAGTGCTGGACTGGGTCCATATGGTGGTCCTGGACCAGATAACATCATTCGACAGAATGATCACTCAACTCTAGGTTGAGTCCACACCGTGGTCCCGAACTAGGTGTCCCCATTCTCCTAAGAGAATGGCTCTCGATGCTGCTAAAAAATATCAACAGGATGAGCATTGAAACATGTGTCCGTTTCGATATGGAGAATTCCAATGAGGGAATTTCATTGGATGAATCTCAATTGATCGATATGTTCTAAACCCTATGATTAATGCTGGAAGCACAACCACATGTTGGTTTCTCAAAATCAAATCAGGGGGTAAACTTACTTTACCCTACAAGCTTGTTATCTTTTGTGGAAACTCCGAAACGTTTTTCACCTTGTTACGACAATGATAGGTCTCCTAGCCCCTTGAAAATGCTTCATAGACTTATGCATGGCTTAGTTTTGGTGGATGCTTGACCTTGGTGAGAGTGATAGCATAACACTCTTACCTAGGATGTTGTTACCCTAATCAACATGATGACTATCACATTGGATGCACATGATGGGGTAGTCAGCTACTTTATTAGGAGAGGTAGATTCCTAAGATGGGCACTAGGCACTTGTAGGAGAATACTTATCCCGAGGAGCTTGGGACCATGTGATATACACCTTGGAGGTTGGGCACTTGACTGGAGATGCTTCGGTTGGGGAGCATACTTAATGGAGGTTGGTTGTGGTCGTGGAGAATATGTTGAAGAACATTGGAGCTTAGTGACCACATTGGCACACATGAGATGAGTGTTGGACACATGAGAGGACATCTGGAATGATGTTGAGGAGGAATGCTTTGCATGAGGGAACTTGGATACCATTGTGGAAGAGTAGTGCTAGACTAACAACTTGTTGGAGAGTGTACCATCTTGGAGGAGGGGTGTTGAGTCCTAAGAGGTTCATGCTCGGACTGCATTTCATCATGGGGGTTGCATAAACCCTCGTGTGACACTTGTGCATCCTTGTATTGTAGAGTGCTCCATGTGGGGGTGCATTTTTGGTTACCTGTAAGGATACATCCTTGTTTTATATTAGCCTCCCTCACCGTTGTTTATATAAAGAGAGGTGAGATCTTTGTCATATTGTTTTCATCATTGTACTCTATTCTTTGTAATTATCTTGGAGACATCTTGAAGGGCACGCGATGCTAGGGTTAGTTAGTAAGCCCTAGGAGATATACAAGAAGAGCGAGGGATGTTTGGATGTTCTTGTATAAATTGTTGTTTTGAGGTGCTAGGGTTTTTACTCGTGAGATGCTAGGGTTTATGTTATGCAAGTAAACCTTAGAGAAGACCATGGTGTTGGAGGTGATGATGTATTGTCTTATGGATCTTGTTGTAGCACTAGGATTTCTACCCAGTAGAAGACATGGAGAGTGTCACTTTGGTTACTCAATTTCACCATAAAATCTTTACTCTGATACTGAATTCGTTTTTCATTGACTCACTATAGAATTTTAACAGTGGAATTAAAACTATAGTAGCGTAACTAATTAAATACCCATCCCAAAATATAGATGCATTCCAATTATGAATTCATCCATATCATGATAATCAAATATATGCATAGAGACATTTACATAACTGTAATTAAATAAATACAAAACAAAAATTCATATACACAACCATTCATAACATAATTGAGAAACATATCTTTTTGAGATAAATATTCCTCCAATTGGATGTAAATGAAAAATGTTTCGCTTAGCAGTAGGCACTCTGTCACACTTATTCTTGTATGACAGAGGCCACCCCCGAGTTGGGGCTTCCAGTCCACAAGGATGAAGCTCCGTAGTCTTCTGCTTGACCCACAACTCAAGCAACTCTCTGGTGTCAAAACCCACGCTACAACTTTCCCAATCAACCAACACTTTCCCTGCTCAGCCTGCACAACATAAGGAATGGGATCCCCTTCTCTGCATGTAGTTCCTCAGGCTATCCCAATTCCCTTAGAATGCTTTAGCACAGGCTAGCCAAGAAATTTGACTGTTGGGACTCTAAGGAAACTCACCTGTAGGCCAGGCTTGATCTCACAGAGGCACAATAGTCATTTACATAGGTTTCACATTGTAATTTGCATCAACAGATTTGGAAGCTCTAGTTTCTTCTCTCTTCTCCTTTGTCATGTACCATCATGAAAATGGTGAAAAATGATTGCTAGAATGATGTTCTCATCTAAATTTCTTCCCTTTTATGTATGTTTAGAACTTACCATGTGGCACTCACGAGGAGCCCACTTTAGGGACCCTAGGGTAAATGCACTAGCTAAGGGACCTTAGGGAAAATGCACTAGCTAAGGTTTAGGGATCTTCGGGTAAATGCACTAGCTAAGGAATAATTGAGGCTAAGTCTTAGGTTAGTAATTCACTAGGGTCCTATCCCCTTGGCCCCCGTTTCACCCGTTTCACCTACCCTAATTGTGGAATCATATTGCTTCATCTCTTCGTCGTCCTTCTTCATTTGAGCCGTCAAGGATTTTTTTAATTTTATATTATTTACAAATGTACATATTTACAACATCTTTGGTCATTGTAGACCATTTGTGTTTCGCTTCTAGCCTTTGCATCATTATAGGCATAATTACATCATGGGGTCAAAAATGTGGTGTTACATTCTCCTCGCCCTTAATTTATGAATAGTCCTCGTTGCATATCAAGACTTTGTACATTTACCAAAACTTACATTAAAATTTTTGAAATAGATGTAGGTGTGTTCCTGCATAACATCCTCGAGTTTCCATGTTGCTTCCTTAGGGTTGTAGTGGATCCATTGGACCTTTACCTACCCTATTGTTCAGTTCCTTAGCAATGCGACCTTCCTAACTTGGACGTGTATTGATTGAATTGGCATATATCCTTCTGGTTCCACTTGAATCAAAGCCCAATTAATAACCCAACCCAGACCATAATCCGTGAAGCCAATCAATCTAATGCCATCAAGGTATCTCAACACATGTTTTACGGAAACCTAGTGCACTCTCCTAGGCTCCACCATGAACTGACTGAGAGTGTTCACCGCAAAACACAAATTTGGCCTAGAGTTGACCAGATACATCAACGAACCTATGAGCCAACGATATAAAGTAGGATCCACCAACTCTCCTCGAAAGCATGAAGCTTCTTCCAGTTGGTGACCATAAGCATAGACATCAGCCTGCACTCCTCCATCCAAAATCTCCTCAGAATATCTACTGCATACTTTCCCTGCCCCAAGAAAATATGACCATGCTCCTGCCAAACCTCCAATCCCAAAAAATAATGTATCAACCCAATGTCAGTCATCTCATACTCTGAAGCAAGATCTCTCTTGCAAACTGCAATAGATCTCTCTCCCCCTGTGATAAACAAATCATTCACATACAATAGAAGAAAGAGCGGATCATCTCCAACCATGATGAAATAGAGATTCAGATCAGCCTCACTCTTCTGAAAACCCATTGACAGTAAGTAAGAGTCTATCCTGGAATACCAAGCTCGAGGAGCTTGCTTCAACCCATACAAGGCTTTCTTCAGCCTGCACACATGAGACTCTCTCCCATGAATCTCAAAGCCCTAAGGCTGCTCCACATAAACCTCCTCATGTATGATTCCATTGAGAAATGTAGTCTTCACATCCATCTGATGGATCTTCCAACCCATTTCCACAGCAATGGAAATCAATGATCTAATAGAAGTATAACGAGCAACCGGTGCAAGGGTCTCATCATAATCAACTCCCTCTACCTGTGAGAACCCATGCGCCACAAAACGAGCCTTGTAATTCTTTACACTGCCATCTGCAACATGCTTTACCTTGTAAATCCATCGAAAAGTCACCACAGACTTCCCCTCAGGTCTCGGAACAATCTCCCAAAAATCTTTTTTCATGATGGAATGGTACTCTTCCATCATGGCATCTCTCCAAACATGATGCTGAGAGGCCTCCTCAAAAGTAGATGGCTTTGAATCACGAAGACTAGCAACCAATGCCATACCCAACTTGTCTGGAATTACTATAGCGCTCACTGGCTCCTTGGGCGTTTCAAACTCCTTAGCTTCCTTCGGGGTATCTCGAAGCCATTTAGGCTTCTTCTTCCTTGAAGGTTGCTCCCAAATTGGTTTGTCCTCATCTTTGAACTCCTAGAAGTAGAAGGCCCAAAAACTTGTGTACCGGGAGCTGGTGAACCCTGTGATCCTGCAGCTCTATATGGTGAACCTGTGACTTGAGAACCAAATCTTGTCCACGAAGAACTTGCTGGCTGAACCACTGAAACTGGTGATTTTGTGCCAGTACTCTGTGGTCCAGTAACCCTGGAAACCTGTGAACCTGTCACTTGTACTGAAGGTACCTGTGAAGTGACCTGAGGTGTGGGAACCTTTTGCTCTCCCTACTCAGACTCTCTGGACTTTCTGAAGGCTCGCTCCTCGAATCTCACTTCCCTCCTCACAACAACCTTCCTCAGAGAAAGAAGATAAATGTGGAAGGACTTTGAAGTCTCATCATATGCCACAAATATGCCTCTCTCTGTTGTAGGCTGAAGCTTTGTCCTCTTCTCAGAAGGGACATGTGAATAAGTCAGACAACCGAATATTTGAAAATGACTCACCTCAGGCTTCTTTTCTGTGAAAGTCTCCTCAGGTGTCTTGTTTCCCATGGCACGACGGGGACTCCTGTTTTGAAGGTATACAACTGTACTACATGCCTCTGCCCAAAGAAAGAAAGGAAGTGACTGATCATGTAACATGGCTCACGCTGCTCCAACAGTAGATCTGTTCTTCCTCTTTGCCACTCCATTCTGCTCAGGAGTGTATGGTAGTGTCAACTATCTCCAAATGCCCTCCTGTATGCAATACTCATCGAACTCCTTGGAGGTATACTCACCCTCGTTATTTGATCCGAGTGCTCGAATCTTCTTCCCAGTTTGGTTCTCCACAAGAGCTTTGAACTCTTGGAACCTTTGCAACACCTCCTCATATTTCTTGCTCTTGGTCATCAATGAATGTCACATAATACTTAATACCTCTCAGAGGAACAATTGATATAGGACCACACAAGTCGGAATGCATCAAATCAAGAACTCCTGCTGACCTGCTATCACTGATCGTAAAAATAGTCTTGGTGTAATTTCCGAAAGCACACCCCTTACATACATCACTATGCTCAGTGCTGAACTCAGGCAAACCTGTAACCATGTACGTTAACATCTTCAAAGCTGGATGATGCAGATGAGCCATCCTCCTATGCCACAGCTCACAAAGCTCACTGCTGTTGCTATGTGTCAAAGCATGCTGGGTCTGAAACAAAAGCTTGTACAATTTCCCACATTTGACTCCAATGGTGTAAGAAGCAGATGGTCCTGTAGTCTTGGTAAAAACACGCACATGTCCATCCAGAAAGGACACCCCAAGACCCCTATTCTCGATCATGAAAACTGAGATCAAATTCTTCTTCAACCCAGGTACAAACAATATGTCCCTCAAAGTCATGGGACTCATGGACTCTCTTTGAAATGTAATGGTCCCACGCCCAATAGCTCTGACAATTGGGTGAAGGGATTTTTCTTGTTGATGCCACATGAGGAGCAAGAGGCTCCCACATTCCATTGATGACTTAATGGTTCAGCGATGTGGTATGAAAATCTCACCATTGCCTTTTTGTGTGTACAAGAAACATTAGAAGCATCTATTTGATGTCTTCATCATGCATGGAAGTTCCACTTGAGTTAGTTTGGTGGAACAAGTAGAAGAATGTTGAGTTTTTGCACCAGAACAAAGATAGCAGATGAGGAATTCCATGTCTGGTGGGAGAGTTTAAAAAATGTTCAATTTGGCATGGGGAGAGATGAGCTTCCAGTATGGTGGTATGATTTTTACATCCTCATTTCCATCCTCTACAATGATAAAATTTTGTTGTTTTTACTAATAGGTGGCAGGAGGCAGATAAAACCATGGGATCCTGACATTCCTAGGAATGACAGAGTCCAAAAGTGGCAGCAAAATTTGGGTCCTTACAGAGGAGGCAGTGGGATCGGAGAATTCTACTTAGTTACCTTAACTGCGTTGGTAATTTTTCTAAAAAACGTGGTATCAGAGAAATGACCATGATCAAAGTGGTGCAGCAGAAACATGGTGGACAAATTTGCAGCACTCTGTGGTGCTTTTGCTTGAGGACAAGCAGACTTGGGAGGGGAGGACTATTATATCCCCACATTTTGATCACTAGAAGTGTTGACCATGCCTAGCACCAAGGGAGTCAAAAGATGCATTAAATAAATTAACCTAGGATATTTTATTTAAATGTTACTTAGAAGGCATGTACTTGGTATATTAATTGTCATTAAATATTATTATGCAATTAATTATGTGGAAAATAAGTTTCCATTAACAGGAGGGTCACTTGGGTAAGCCAACTTGCCAAGGAGGAAAATTAGAAACTATATGACAAAAGCAATCAGACAGGAAAAGGGAAAGTGCCAAAAGCTAAAAGCAGTCAGATACAAAAGATGCAACAATTGACAATGGAGGGTGCAGTTTCCTTTTCGGAGTTAAGTCATAAAAGCAGGAAAGCCAAGAAAAGCTGTCGTAAGGAAAAATAGCAACTATAGTTCAAGGAAAGCAAAGTTTCCAAATTGGATGAAGGTGGATGAAAGGGAAACATCGTTATTGTCCCACACATGCTAATTTCCTCAAGGAGGGTGAATTTGTGGCTAGGGTTAGGGTTTAGCAAGTGGTAACTTGCTTAACAAGTGATTGACTTGCTCAATAAGTCACCCATGTTTATTTAAAGACAATTGGAGCTCCATTTCTCAGTTTGGATGTTTATTATTTGTGATATTGATGAAGCTAAGGCTTATTTGCTGAGTGTTGTGCCTCAGGTTCTTGGGAGATGCACCCCAAGGTTCTCATTCCCTCTCTCCTGGCTCAATTGGATCAGTGGGACTGATTGGTTTATTCATTTCTTCAAACTCCCTCTTAATGTTTGGAGGGGGATATGATCTCATCTCTTCATCGTCATCGATCTCCATATCTAATCCTCTTCCTTTTTGGATAGCCATTTCTTCTTCAAAGGTTGCATCGTGCTTGACTTCGATTTGAATCGATCCTGGGATGTATATTCAGTAATCCTTTGAAGACTTGCGATATCCCACGAATGTTTCCTTCTTGCCTGAAGGTTCTAACTTGGGCACGTGGATGTAGGGTGGAAAGTAATTATCCATCCTGGTGATGACCAAGTTCATCAAGGATCCTTCAATTGTCTTGTTCGAGTCACGACAATAGTGTCGTCAGGTTTCTATCATATGTAATAGACCAGAATCCTTGTCTTTGAGGGATAACTCCCTCCGTCTCTCAGAAGTCGGTTGAGTAAATCTTGTTGAAGCAACAGATAGACCGACATTCGCAGAAGCTTTCCGCTTCTGATCACCAAATCTTTGCATGAGATTATTCTGGGTCTGAGAGTCATAATACATGCTTCTGGAGGGTTTCTGCTTCTTTCCCATCCGTATATCAATGGGATCACTTGTCCTTGTAGATCATGGCATTCCTTACAAGTCAAATCTTGTCAGATGGTTAGTGATATTTCATAATCAATGTATTAACAAAATAATGTAGGCAAGTTTTAGTCAATGCTTCGACACAACACACATAAGGCCATTATTTGGATGCTTGTGGTCTCCATTATAGCATACCATTAAGAGTGTGTACTACTCCAAGTATGTTATAAAGGAGTTGTCATCCTAGATGGGTTGTGCAGCATGACCGGCTATTTAAACAATCATGTGTATAGCAAATACTACATAATCCTATTTGTTAACTACTTAAATTTAGAAATGTAGATTTGTGTAAACCATATTAAAAAAAACAACCAGATCTAATCTACTAGAGCATGCAAAATCAAATACTTATCTTCTGTAGTTTTGTGGGTGGGCTCCCACTATCAGAGTCCACTGATCTTCATATGCTCGCTTGACGATCATCACAATCTGGATCTTCATATCATTTCTTAGAAGAACTCCAAACGATCATCCTTCCTTGGCTCCTTGTGTGGAGGGTCTTCTTCTACATCAATAGTTGAAGCTTTGTGCTTCCTTTTGATTGAACTTCGACAACTACTGGCATAATGACCAGGGGGAGGACTTGATCTTTTATCTTAATGCTTGTGATTGAAGGACTTCCTTCCCCTTCCCTTGCCTTTCTTGGCATGAGATATGAATGCTTGATTCTCCTCAGGTTGAGCGCCATGAAGTCTTTGGCGTGCTGTGATTCTTGTTTCTTCTTGAGTACATTTTGCCCATAGCTTATCAAATTTGGGTAGCTTGGTTCGACCACTTATAGTTTGGATGAAAGACTCCCAAGCTGGTGGGAGACCATTTAAGGTGGTCATAACGAGATCCTTTTCTTCAAGATTGTCTCCACTGGACTTTAGCTTGTCCCGGAGCTTGGTGATCCTCATGAAATATGAGGCAATATTCTCGGACTTCGTCATCTTCATATTCGACAGTTAATTCCTCAATGTGAGAGTCACATTGATGGTACTGTGTTCAAATAATTTCTATACTGTTTTGAACATCCTGCTTGCCGTCGTCTTTTCTGAGATCTGAGGAACCAAGTGATTTCTAACTGAGTCCACTAAAATCCTCCTTGCTTTGACATCATTCTTTCTCCAGCGAGGTTTGTCTTCTTCAGCTTCTGGTTCTGGGACCTTTGCCTTTACAAACTATAATAGGTCATTTTCTTCTAGTAGAAGAAGAACCCTAGACTTCTAGGGGATGAAGTTGGAAGCCCCTTCCAAGCGATCTTCAACCTTCATGCAAGTCATCTTGACTGCAGATCTGGATTTGAGACCCTAGTAGAGGCTAGGTCAAGAATGAAAGTTGGAGTTTTGGAAAACTGACTCCACAGATAAATGCGCCCTAGAAAGGCGAGTTGATTAGAGATAGAGTCGAGCCAAAACTGTGCAGAAAGTAGGCCAAAACTGGGAACCCTAATTTCTGATGCAGCTGTAGAATTAGGTCAAATTTGAAAATTCTCATAATCAGATTTCGTCTTCACCAAAAGATGCGCCCTTCTTAGGGCAAAATTTCCAATGCTCTTTTTCTGTCAAAAGGTTGAGTGAAGACCTTGAAAGATGAAACTCTAGTTTCGACA
The DNA here is from genome assembly GCA_001517045.1 of Pseudotsuga menziesii. Classification (NCBI taxonomy): domain Eukaryota; kingdom Viridiplantae; phylum Streptophyta; class Pinopsida; order Pinales; family Pinaceae; genus Pseudotsuga; species Pseudotsuga menziesii. The sequence goes on from LPNX010828292.1 coordinate 959,963, forward strand.
GGTTGCCGATAGAGTTTCGACAATGGCTTCTTCTAGTACTGCTCTGATAGCATGTTAGATTTTCTTAGGATTTTCTGGGAAACCCAAATGGGAGAAAACCCAGCAACCTTCATCTAGAGATAATAATTCTGAATGAAGAAAGAAAGAAAAATATGGAAATGCTTTCCAAAGATTGAAACCCTGAAAACAGTCTTCTTTTGCAGTGTATGCGAACTTCTCTGAGCTGCTGTGTAGCTGCACTCTCTCCCAGAAAACTGCGAACTTCTCTGAGCTGATGTGTTGCTGCTATATGCGAAATAATGAGGGGCGCCTCCTATTTATACTGTTTTCCCACCCAAAATTTAACTGGGGCTGACTTCACTTGGGGGATTAATATAATTTTATATTTTCATAATTTTATTTTTTTTCTTTTATTGCTGGCTTTTCACCCGAAGGATTACATTGTTCTTTCTAGGGTTTGTATAAATGATTACAACAAGTTCAACTCCCGACATAATTTTATTTTTTTTCTTTTATTGCTGGCTTTTCACCCCAAGGATTACATTGTTCTTTCTAGGGTTTGTATGAATGATTACAACAAGTTCAACTCCCGAAGGAGGATAATAAGAATGGCTTCTGAAGTTGCACAAACTCCAACAAATAATGGTGTGATTGTGATGCTTTAGCCTTTTCTCCATCATCAAGAGTTTGCTTCAATTTTCAGCTACACAAAGACAAATGTTCCAGCCTATTCTTGTAGGATGTTTGTTGTAGCCTTGTTTTGGTTAGTTACGAAACACAAGGAAAGATCTCAAGTTTTTGTTGAGATGGTATATTGGTTGCATTGGCTCTTTGATTTTGCTTCATGTAGTATGTTCTTGTATTGGCTCTTTGATTTGCTTCGCGTAGTATTGGCTTTGGATTGATCACTGGGTTTGTGTTCAAGCTCCCAAGCTTCTTTTCCATAAAAAAAACATTACCCATTGTTGACAGGGGCAGCCACTCCTTTGTGGGTTTCTTCCAAGAGGCACTAGTCAAACCAACAATCTTAGCATTCAAAGAATGTACCACAACTCAAACAAAGCCATCACCTTCAACATAGTTAAGGGCAATATATTTAGGAGGGGAACAGTTCTTGATTAGCTTCTCCTCTGATATGTTTTATCAACTGCAAGAGCTCACCCTGTAGTTGAAACTATCATTCATGAAACTCCCTCCAATTCCTGCTGCACCACTTGTACAATGAGCTGTACTTCCCTTGCTTCCTTGTATCACTGCATCCAAAAAACCTCTCCCTCATCTATACTGCCCTGTGTAGATCAGGATCGATACTCGTGTGATTTGATTGAGGGCATCTGTATCTGTATGGAATGCTTGATACCCTGCTCGCCCACCTACTGTACACCGCTTGTACCATCACTTGAACCTAGTGTTATCGAAACCGGACTGGAACCGGCAAAACCAGCCGGTCTGACCGGTTTACAGGGTTGGCCGGTCCGGTCAGCAAAAAAAATCATCAAACTGGATTTTTGTCCAAACCGAGTATGGAACCGGTCAGAAGCGGTCAAAACTGGCCGAACCGGCCGGTCTGGACTGGGGACTCACGAAACTCAATTTAAAAAAAAAACAGAAAATAAAACTTTGCTGATGTACTTTGGAGCCTCTTTGTTAATGTACTTTGGTTCAGAACCTCAGAGATGTATTGCACTAGGTGCTATTTTGGATATTTGCACCCATATTTGCTATATATATGAGAAACTTTGCATATTTCTGTATTAATGGTTTGGATTCATATGTATGCACATGAATATATATGTTTTTTTACAAAATATGAATATTTTATGTATTTTTTAGTCAGCCGGTTTTTTACCCGGTTTTTTGCTGGTTCTAGTCCGATTCATATTTTGGGCTTCGCCGGTTTGATGACTGGTCTGGTTCCGATAACATTGCTTGAACCCTCTATCACACTCCCTTTTGGTCCAGTTCAGGTCTGAATTATTTTTATAGCAGAAATCAGGTCCGATATAACATTGCAGTAAGGAGCTAATTTGCAGATTTCACTTTTGTTATTTTCTTTCCTTTCGATCAAAAAATAAATTAATATATGGATTTGTTTACTTGGAAGTTGGAGTACATGTTTTCTTTTTTTGTCAGTCTGCATTTTAAACAAATACAATGATGTGCTGTTCTTATGCAGTTAATGCTACACATTATCTTGTGTGAGCTTTTTCAAATGATTATTTTGTGAGCTTTATTTTAATGCAGTCATGTTTGCTCAACCATATTGAACATATGCTAAGGTGTTAAATTCTGAGGAACTGAGAGGCTTGGTTGGACTTATCCAACTATGTCCTCTAATGCTATTTTCATAAAAGCGGACTCATTTTAGTGACTAAATATTTGGTTTGTTTCAGAGGAAGTACTACAAGGAGTGGCAGCTGGGATAGACATATTTGATAGCACGTATCCAAAGCATTTCATTTAAGATTAATCATGATTACACGACTATCGTTTAAAAATGTTATGTGGGATATAGTCATACACTTCTAAATTTATATGCTGTTTATGTTTGCTATGGTCCTTGATTGTATCCAGGTATCCTTATCTTCTAACAATGGGAGGTTATGCTATGACATTTCCTCTTATCATGGAAGACAAATTGTTTGTCAGCAAAGCATCATCTGTTGAATTAAGCAACATGGGAGCTAATTGTGCCAAAATTAATCTACGTGCAACTATTTACAGGTAAATGATTCAAAATACATGTTTAATTTTCCTGCCCATGAAATTTTGCTTTTTCTGACCATTCTGTGATTCCATTTTATGTGAACCCCAATGGTTTCTAATTCTGTTTTTTTATTTTACTACTTTTTGGGGAATATGGAAAAATAAGCTGTCGATAATGATGTCTTTGTTGCAAAGAAGGTAAGTATTATATCACTATGGATGAAAGCTGATCTAGTGTTTTGATAGTCAGCCTCACAACTTTCTGTACTTTGAACCATGTGCTCTTGGATTGGTGTCTTCTTTCTTACCAACTATTCTGCACAAGGATTTTTATTCATAGGCTTGTACGTACCTGTCATAGATAATTCATATATTAAGATTCCATAGACAATGGGGTCTGTAGATTCCATGGACAAATCTTCTTTTGTTGTTTGTCCTACACATCAGCTGCCGATGAATGAAATATAATTGGGCTAGGATGTGGAAGCCCTAGTTCCGTAGTTGTTGAGATCACAAAAGAATGAGGGGATTGAATGGAACCAAACTGGTAACCCAAAAACCTGCCAACAGAAGAGAAACAACACTAAAGCAGTTTGCTGGAGCTGTCCATTAATGCACTACAAGGAGAAAGGTCAAGTGCACAAGTGAGAGAAAAAACCATCCAAAGAATAACATAGTGCCGGTACAAGATATGGGTGCCTGTAGGCTTAAACACTATTAAGACATCCAATATGGTCAATAATCAAAGATGTCAAACCAAGTACATTAATGAGGGCCCTTAAGAAAGTGGCATATGTGACATGAAATGCTCATTCTGCCCGTTGATTTGAAGTCTAGATTTCTTCAATTGCTGTTTGATGAAGATACGACCTACAGGTTCTTAGCTCTTGTCATATCTGACTTCATTCCTAGGCATATATTTTCTATGTGATGCTTTCTTCAAGAAATGGCCCAAGAACTGCCCCTGTGCAGCTGCTTTCTCTGCTGTTACACCCATTTCTGAACATGGGCTCACAGCTCATCCACCAAATTCTGATTCTGGAATTAAATACTACAATTGCACCAGCTCCCTGACTGTGGGTTTTGCTTATGACATATAATCCCAGTTCAAATTGATTCTTCTATCCAGCCTTTAGCATTTGGTTGGCGATTATCAGTACCAATGGTGTTTGCTATGCCAGCGCAGTCCTCTCCAAAATCCATCTGAGAACTCAATCTTCATAAACAAAAAAACTCTTCATCATGTCTACCAGGAGCACCAATTTTGCAAATTCTGGAACATATGAAAAATGTACCCCTTTCTGGCGTCCTCCATTGTGCTCCATATTCTGGTTAATGCTGAAAGTATTTTGCTTCAAATCTTTTCTCAGAAAACTGCCATGAACTGATCAAACCTTTACCTTAGCACTGCTGGAAAATTTCTTTTGGAATGGCCATAAAACCCCTGGAAGGCATACCCAGGCTGCTCCCTGCATGACATGCTAACAGTTCCCAAACAGTGACAGATATGAGATGGAAAAGTTCCAAGCCTTGGCTGCTTAAAAGTATAGACCCCAGTTTTACAAGATCATGATAAATTTCACAAAGAGAAAACCCAAAAGAAAAAAAATAATGGGTAACAGGGTCCAATGGCTTTTGTATTTTCAATGATTAAAATTTAAACCTATGGCATATGTGACAAAACAAATCTGGAAATTTAATGAATAATCAGGGATTCAACACAAAAGAATGCTGGCAGGTACATAAAAAAATTATATTTCTCGTTAAAAATAAAAAATGGCAAGAACAGGTATATCTGAGTCTTAACATTGCACAATGCAATGTGCAAAGTGCAAATCCTATACTAGATCTTGCAAGCAACAAAACAAGGAAAATAGACGCTTAAATTGTTTTACATGCCTAGGAATTGGGATTGATAGATTGGAGTAAATATCCACTCAACAATTGCTCGGTTGATTGGAATGAATCCTCTAAATTGAGCCTTAAATTATGGGTAAGTGAGGATTGAAAATAGCATGATGAGCTAGGGCCTAGGCCAATTTTAGGAAGGAGAAACTTTAAAATAACAATGTAAGCTCCTCTGGGCCGAGCTCTCCTCAACTAACCACACATCAAAAGACCCTTTTGACCATGCCAAAATGCTACCCGTCTTTGAATTTTCAAAGTGCTTGGAATGGCTTAAAATCAAACAATGATGCTGATTGCCATATTGGGTATCCAAAAGTCTAGACACTATGCTAAAAATAACCTATCCTTAGAACCAATGAAACTTACACCATAGGCAAATCCTCTTGTTGAGTCCTCAAATATGAAATCAGATCCATGATTAAGCTACTCAAGAAATTGCTAAAAATAGCAGCTGCTAAACATATAAATTTCTAAATAGCAGCTAATAAAATAGAAATTACTAGAAATAACTTCTCAACTTTTCCTAAAAACAGAACCCCATGCATATCCTCCCAAAGGGTGTCCAAAACTATGTCAGATCATTTAAAGGATGACTGTTGACACTACAAACTCACTTTGATCACATCCTTTGGGGTTCTTCGATCTCACATACTCACTTTGAATATTGCAATTGAATCTGTAACTATGGGGCTGTTGCAACAGCATCCCCTATCCATGTACTGTAATGTCCTCTTCTACTTAACCACCAAAACACTCGCTAACCTACTTAATTCCCATAGGTTCGAGCGGGTACTGCATAAAAAGGGAATTGACTGAGGACCTATGATACCAGGAGCAGAACAAAACATTCATTCAGTATTAAGTCATTAGTGTGGTACAGAAAGCCTTATTTATTCAGGCTTAAAGTAAACTAGAAATTAGAATTGCATGCTTGCAAAAAGCAAACCCTAACAGTGACATGCAAACCCTAAAAGTACATGATAAGCTATATAAGAAGGGTCATCAAGCCAAAAGGGTTATCTATGATTATTGTTGTTGAGTTTGGTTTTTTTAGCAACAACAGCAAGTGGACTAGTAGCAGTTGGGGTTGGAGACGAAGGTCTTCAACTAACAAGGGGTTTCAGTAGTGAAATATATCTTCCCTAATTAGTTTAGGATAGGCCATCCAGGTTTATCACCAGTTCTTCACCGTATTCACTCACCTTCAATGATTCAGCACACAGAAGGAGTTTTATTGCAGGTTCACGTTTGCAGGTAGGGAATAGCTGGAAATCCTCAGAAGGATTCGCTGGGACTCAAGCTCTCAGTATTTCCTCCGCATGCCCATACCATCTACCTCAGCAGCCTCACCATATTGTATTGGGTTATTATTAGCTTCTTGTTTACATACCTGGAGTAGTTAGCAGGAGAAACGTGGGTGAGGGGGACGTGGGCACCTGAGAGCCAGATCAATTCACTAGGTGCCTTAGTGAAGGCAAAACCTTTGCATGCGCCTTCCAATCTCCCCGAGAGGGTTAGACCATCATCCCGACAAAGTTCTAGCAGTAATGGGCTTCTCCTCCAAAAACGTCAATATCATTTAGAAGGGGGCACACTTGTAGCTGGGCGTCAAACATAAGAGAGCAACACCATCCTTTTTCTGACAAATACTGCATGCATCTTATCTCAGGAGGACTATCAACTTATTTATCAGTGGTATGTGTGTAACTTCTTCCTGAAAGTCTTTTCCCTATAATCTCCCTAGATTAGCTATATTTTAGGGCTATCTGACATGACACCTTTGCATGCACATTTTATTCAACTTTTTACACAATCTTGAGTATATGAGCAAACAACATAGTAGCAAAGTACAATAGAATATCAGTTGGGATATTATAGTGGTATCAGAGCATGTTCCTTGCCAGCTATGGGCTTGAACATGAAAAGTAAATGAATCCGGAAGAAGATACTTTTGTAACCTATAGAAGGAGGAAGAGTAGAGACACCGAGAAACAACAACTTGAAGATATTCAGTTAGAGGACACCAATTCAAACATGGACCCAACAGGTATACACTCTGACAGAGGAAAGGGAATGGGAGAAGAGGAGGACAGGTTGGAATTTCGTAACTTGGTTAGTGCATTGAATGATGTAGCTAAAGGGCAGAAAGAAGCATTGCATGCCATAAACAGGTTGGCTCTTAAGCCAGAAATGGGTCATAGTAGTATACCTCTTTCACTAGTAGTAGTGGGAAACATGCATACACCAATATGCAAAACACTCCACACATATACAACAAACCATCCAGACCTACTATGATGCCTCACTTCCTGGAATGCAGTGGCAGGACCAGTCATGCTAGTAGAACCTAGTGAACCCTTTGGGGTTTAGTTACAGGAGTACAAAGATTTGGGATATGAGTTCCATTCAGCTATGTCATTTTCAGACTTCTGCAATATGAAAAGCAGGAATTGGCCAAGGAATTTTAACAGAGGTTTTACCCAAAACTATGAATTGCAGAAAACTGCGGGCAGGTTGACTATCCCGAACTTCGAAGGGACTCGCGGGTGTTCAACGAGCATATGGGTCCAGAAGTTGGATACTTACTTCCAACTCAACCCTATGACGGAGACAAATGCCATTAAATTGGCTACCTTACATTTGGACGGAGAGGCTCATGAGTGGTGGTAACTTGTGTTAGTGACGCTAGGTCACAACACTATCAGTTCTTACAGTGATTTCACACAGAGGCTCATGGAGCGGTTTGACAAAAGGGACCCGAAGATACACTTTAGAGAGTTAGGACAACTCAAACAGACGGGCAGTTTCAAGGCCTTCATCTTAGAGTTTCAGAGAGTAGTTGTTATGGTAACAGATGTGTTCGAGAGCAAGTTGATTATGTTATTTACAAAAGCTTTGAAAGAACCTTTACGTGGGTGGGTGAAAGCCTACAAGCCATCCATTGTACAGGATGCGATCAGTAGAACCTGAGATCTACAAGACTTAGTCCTTAGCACAGGTTCTACAAGACTTAGGCTTCAGAGGCAATGCCTTCAAATGCACAAGGTTCTAAAAACTGAATGTTGATCTCAAACTTCGCAGCTTGATTCTTTATAGCCTCAATTCTGGCTGCACTTAATCGAAACTGGTCCTCCAAAAGCTACACACTAATGGCTGAATGATCTACTTCACTTTTCAAAATCTGATCATCCAGGGCTTTGATATGCTGTACTTTCGCCTCCTCCTCCTGATATCTCTTTTGCAACATCTCCACAAATGCATTATGGTCCGGGAAAGCATCAAGCCTCTGCTCGGCCTCTATTTGGCACCGGTTGTAGGTAATAAGGAGCCTTCTAAAAAAATCTGTGCATGCTCCTTTTGTCTTTTTAGCGGCTTTCTTGAAATCCTCCGCGGTATTTATAGCAAATTCCAATAAGTCATAATCCCGCTTGAGGGCCTGTTGATCCTTTGCTGGCAGCTCTGCTGGAGTTTCTTCATTGTTTTCCAGCCTTGCCATTCTTGCAGTCAGGACTTCAAGGACGTCCTGAGATCGATCAACGAAATAAGAGGAGGTCTCCAGGATTTCTTCCAATCGGCTATCTACCTGCAGCACTTTGCACCTCTCTCCTTCTATAGCAGTTTGTAGCCGCAGCATCTTAGCCTTCTGGGTCAAGACATGCTCTTTGAACGGTTGGAGGTTAACCTGCTGCTCCCTTGCTTCCTCCAGAGCAGCTGTTAGAGAAGAAATCTGCTCTTGATGTTTCTTTTCCTGTTCTTGGGTGTGCATCTCACTGGCCTCCAAGATGATCTTTTGCTGCTCTTCTAGCTCTTCTACCTTTCCCAGCAGCCGTTCCTTCTCCATCTTTAGCTCTTGATATTCTTTCTGCACTCTCTCCAGAGACTCCTGTGTAGTTTCCATAACTTGTCTCTCCACTTGGAGGACCTGCAATTTAGCCTTAGAAGACTTCATCTCCCTCTGCATGTCTTCATATTTCCTTTTTAGCCTATTGTTTTCCTCTCTCTTTTCTCAATGTATCTTTCAATTGAGCAGAGGATTTCCTGGATAGCTCCAAGTCTGTCATGATCCTGTCTACATTATCCTCTGAAGCCTGGATTAATGCAGCTCCTGCTCTGATGGTGAATCTAGGGTCTTGGTTTGTTCCAAATACAACGGGTGTATCTGTTATCATTTTCCTAGGCAGACCTCCCGTTTCAATCTTCTTTTCTGTTCTCTTCATTATTCTCTTCGTCGCCCTGTCATAGAAAACAGTGTTGAAATCAGGTATCTCTTTCCCTTTTTTCTGTACAAAGGGGACCAGCTTGAGTGTGGGGACCATGGGTGTGCTGGCCGCAGGTACTTGTGGGTCCTGAACCTGGGGTTTCTCCACGTCCTGGGTCTGTCCTCTAGCTGTGTCAGAGGCTGACTGCTCTGTCTGTGTCAGCTTTAGCCTTTCTGCTTCTTGCTTTTGGAGCTCCTCATCAAGCTTCTTTTTCTTTTCTTCTTCTTCTTTCCTTGCATCTTCTTCAGCTTTTCTAGCTGCCTCTTGCGCAACTTTTCTTTTCTCTTCTTCTTCTGTGTGCAGCCACCCTGCAGCTTCTTGTGCCAACCTCTGGGCTTCCTCATTTCTTCTCTTGGCTTCTTCCTCAGCTTTTGCTTGTTCATCTCCCTTCCCACCTTTGGTGGTGATATTCTTCTTGAATCTTCTTCTTAAAGCTATTATGTTCAAGGCACTTCGGAAGACAGATTCTTCCCTATCCCAATGGTGGGTGTACTCAAAGTGGACGTTATTTTCTTTGCAATGATCGACCACTTTGTTGCGGGGATCATTTCTGTGGAAGGGCATCTCGCCAAAATGAAACCTTTCCAACTCTTCTACAAATTCATCCGCTTTCTTCACCCTAGTGAACCTGTAACTTCCTAACTTGAAGGGCAGAGGAGGATAAGCAGTCTTCTTGTGCTCAAACAAGAAACTCCCTATGCCATCCAAGAAGACTTGCCTGACTGCCTCCTTGTGAATGATGTAATCAGTGGTGTACTTGGGCAGTAGGGAGGGTGCTCTTGAACCTCCAAACATCCTGAAGTAAAGGCCATTCTCAGTTAGATAGTAATCTGCATATTCTTGCATTACTTGCAGCGCCTCCTCTGACATGCAATCACACTCTTTCAAGAAAATGAGCGTATACAGTGGCATGATGAAGTGTTCACAGACTTCTCGATAATGGCTGTGATACTTGTGTGACCAAAGTGGTTTATAGGCAGAGTAGACAGGCATTCTTTCCCTATCCCAGATGCACCTGAGGCCGGGGAAAGGCTGATTGCACAATATGCAATCGACAAGTATGGAGCTCATATAGAATTCAGACCTTTTTTGGGATACTCCACCCAAGGATGAGGCCAAGCAGGCAGAGAGACTATTTGATACAATGCTGGCCCAGTTGAAAATTGTCCCTTGGGTTGCAACATAAAAAATGATGGGCATCCATTCCAATTTGAAGAACCTGCCATGGGCTCTCCCAAAAATCTTGTTGAGCATTAAAGCTATGAACCTATATGGGGTTCTTAAGCTGGCTGTATCATAATCATCCGTTGGCCTGTTCCTAAAATGTTTTCCAGGCAACAGCATCTTTTTCATAGTTTCAACAAGGTCCATTCTAACGTTGTTCAGCCAATTATTAGATAAAAACACTTGTGCTTCTGGCAGGTGATAGGCCAGAGCTACATATCCGGGGCTATAAGCAGCATAGCCCTGTTTTTCAACATTCTCCAGGATCATTGTTGTTACATTTGCCCGGGGCAGAATCCAACCAATTACTTCAGAGCATGGGAACAGCTCTGGCCTGGTGGCAATCTTCATCAATGAAGATCTTTCTATGTTGGCATATATGGATTCTTCTTCCAACCCTGTATTAGGAACTGCTCTGCGTGTGATCAGCCTGTAAATCTCCCCCCACTGGTATTCAGGTTCGACACCAGATATACACTTAGTGTCTTCGTATATGTATTCTGTTTTGGTGACAACTTCCACTTTTGGCTCCTCCTCGACCACAGGGGCCTTCTTCTTCTGCCTTTTTGACATTGTGAATTCGAATTCTTCCTGCCATATATAACATTGTAAATATTAAGCCATTCCTGGTTAAGTTGCAAATATCTACATAACAATGTGCAGCGTTTAGTGACTTTGTCTATGTCTACCATGACAACGATTAATTAAATGAAACCAAAATGTGCAAAACAGTTCTATCAACAAATTTGAGCATGAAGCAAATCTACATAGGAATGAAGAAAACTTGAGCTATCAGCGGGCGCCATGACCATCTCGCTGTGGGGATTGACAGGGGGAATCATGCAAAATTTCAACGGTACGCTTTTAGGAAACACACTACTGTCTGTTTAAAATCGTGTTGAAAACTGATACACCGCGGCGCTATATACCCCAAACCCGACTCGGGATCGAAACCGGCCGCGAACCGGTCGCGCGGAACAACATGGCGAACAATGACCAGGGTTTAAATGATGCAGGTAAAAGAAAACGGGACAAACAGCCCAAATCCCCACAGGGAACGACCACGACAAACCTATTCCTACCCATGACACCACACAGGGCGGATTGGTGCAGACAGCGTAACGACCGTCTGCACCAAACCCCCTCATTCTCTATGCGCAAGGTTGCATAACAAACGGCGGTGAAGTAAAACACCCTAAGGGTCAAACTGCCCTCCCACGGACAATTAAGGTAAAAAATCCCCAACTATAGGCGCGCAACTAACGGGACCAAGGCAAAACGGCCGCGTACAAATCCAACCGTAACAAACATCAACCAAATGCTCAAACGGAACGGGGAAAGGCAAATACGAGCCTACCTGGCACTGCAGCGTGTATGGCGGAAGAAAAGGCGATCAAGCTCCCACTGTTGAAGCCACCTGGAACGAGCGTACACCGACAGCAGGGTCCGACCAAGCTCGAGGGGATGACAGCACGACGAGAGCGACAGTGGGCAAGTCGAAACGACAATCCAAATAGAATAATCGACAATAGACCCGGCCCCAAATATATATATAAGTCAACACGTGCGGCGGGGAAAAAAAAAATCGGACAGCGGAAGCCAAACGGATCGGAAGTTGAAAGCTTAACTCCTTCCGCAACGGCAGATGGCCAAATCGCTAAGTCATCCGCGGAGCCATACGCAGCGGAACCTCGGAAGACTAATCGTCGGGACAAAAGTGGAACGGGAGCCGCAACGACGGAGCCGTGAAGGATAAATCAATCCGCAACGTAATGTCTGAGTCGGAAGCGGAAACAATACAAGATTGGGAAGGTCAGTGCTTCTTTCATCCGCAACGGCGGAACCACAAAGGACGTTACGCCTCGCCATATAATGCATGAATCAGAAGGGAAACCACTAAGGGATCGGCAAGGTTAACGCTTTCGGTAGCCGCAACGGCAGAGCTGTAAAGGGCGCGACCTTCCGCAACGCCGTGGTTTAAAACGACTTGGCGATCGGAAAATATAAAGCTTTCCGTAGCCGCAACGGCGGAAGCCCAAGACTTACGGGGCCGGCTAAAATAACAAAGCGGGAGCCGAAAACCAAAACAATAATCGGAAGAGTTAGCAGTTTGCCGTCCGCAACTGCGGAGGTAGAAGTAATAAAGGTTTCGATGCAAAACCAAAAAAGCAGCTGATGTGAAAAACCAACGTATCGGAAAGAAAATCGAAGTCAAGACTCGTTATTTCTCCACAACGGTGGGAGAACCAACCAAATAAACTTCCGATTCAAGCATGCTAAAAACGCATTTAAAAGCGACGATAAAGTTGGACAACAATGGATCGTTTCAAACATTAGAGGAAGAATCAAAACAAGTGATAGATCAATCCAAGCTTTTGAAAATCATTCTAAAAAAATCGTTAGATCAAATCAAAGAATAAAAACGAACTAATCCAAGCAAAAGGAGGGTCCCAAATTTTTTTGGAATTTTGGGAATTTGTTGCAGCTGCAACAGCTCCCCAAATGGAAGGAACTCGTTCAAGGTGACGTGAAGGTACCTTCCGTAAAAAATCAGCTCGAAGAAAATCAGAGAGTAATGCAAGTAATCAAGGATAATTTAACTATGGCACAAAATCGAATGAAGCAACAAGTAGATCAACATAGAACGGAACGAGAGTTTGAAGTAGAAGACTGGTTATTTGTGAGACTTCATCCATATAAGCAATTGTCGCTTAAGCAACAAGGAAAGAATAAATTGACTCCCAAGATCAGCCTGGTAGCATACGAATTTAAGCTACCAAATAAGAGTCGAATTCACAATGTTTTTCATGTTTCGAATTTAAAAAAATTATTGGGCCAACATCAATCTACTCAGACGACAATTCCTACCTTGGATGAAGAAGGAAAACTTGTTTTAGAACCAGAAGCCGTCATCAACATCAGAGAAAAGAGACTACGTTCTAGAATGATCAAAGAATACCTTATCAAATGGAAGAATTGGCGAGAAGAAGATGCTTCATGGGAAACAAAGAAGTTCCTGCAACAATATCTGTCATTACCTTGCTTTGAGGACAAAGCATTTTTAAAGACGAGGGAAATGTTATATAGAAATAACTAAAAAGATAATATATATATATAT
>LPNX010828292.1:973953-994624 GCA_001517045.1 Pseudotsuga menziesii
AAGGAACTTCTTATATATATATATATATAACATAATAGGCTAGGATAAAATACTAAATTGCTAGGAAACTTGGGTACGGGGACGGGGACACCACTTTTTGAAATAGGGGACTTGGGTACGTTGGGGTACTGTAGCTATATATATATGAAATAAAAAATTAAATCATTTTCACTAGTATTCAATTTCAATAAGTAACATGCACATTGATTCAAAGTTCATAAATCATTGATATAAAGTGGAAATTACATATGAACCTTAAGTATAAATATGATATCGGATAATCATAAGACATAAACTAAGTAGAAATTCAAGTTACTGTTTGCAGATTCATATCAATCATGATTCATCATTCATGATACATGTCCAATCACAATGTCATACACCAATATGCAAAAAGTCTACATCCAAAATTCAAAATGCAAAAAACATTGAACAATGAATAGCTTAACCGCACAAACTGTAGCTTGTTTGAGCTTCAACTCTCGAGCATGCTGCATTATAAAGTCACCGGTTTTGAATACAGGATGTAAAAAAGGGATTATTGTTTCTGAATTAAGCTTTTTAGATTTAAACTGCAAGACTGGCTCATGTCTTTCACATTTTAACTATTTCTTTTGGTTGAAGTTGATTTGTCATTGTCATTTAATTGAATATGTGTATGTTTGTGTTATGTAATACTCTGACGTGTTGGGATATCTTGTATTGTGAACATTTGAAAGTCGTTTTCTGGCATCAGTCATTAGTGGTTGAACTTTGATATCAATTTATAAGTAAAGGATTAAAAGTAAATGTGCAAAAAATTAGAGACATCTTCTCTCTAATTATATTCTAAAAGATATTTCATGGAATGCTTTGTACAATGACGACATTTGGAAGTTTAGATTGCTCTATTTGGGTTGCAGCTGAGACACAATGGTCATGGTTGTATCATTGTTTGGCATCATTCATTAGTGGTTGAACTTTGACATCAATTTACAAGGAAAAAATGTGCAAAAGATTAGATAGAATTGCTCTCTAATCAAATTTAAAAATATTTTTGCATCCTCTCCTCTCTTTGCCGTTGCAGGCTTCGACTGAAGGCGTTGGGAGAGTGGAAAGGCCCACGGGGTGTTAAGAAGGTAGGGGGACCCATGCCCACCATGTCCCTCTTCATAAAAAGAAAAAAAATTATATATATATATATATATATATAATTTTCATAGACAAAAGTTTCCTCGAAGTCCCTAAAATCAGGGGATGGGGTCCCCAAAACAAGCGAGGTTTCCTGTTTTTTGTCAAAAGGTTTCCGGTACTCGGGGACTTCGATGGGGACTTCAGGGGACATCTGTGAGGTCCCCGACCTGGTTTCCAAGACTTGGGGACGGTACTCGGGACGGGGATGCGAACCCAACCCCTGGGGACGGGTACCCCTGCAACACAAATAAAATATTAAAGTAAATTTTAAGAGTTGTGACTATTACGAAGAGTCACCACTAAAAACCTGATAATTCATATATATAACCGGGAATTTTTTATTGTAATAATCATCCATCAATTTTTATAAATAATACTTATATTCATATCTTCGGAATTATTGTTCCCTTTCCAAAATTAACCAAAAACCACTGTTTTTCCATATTAGCAAAAGCTATTTTACTTTTAAATCCTTTCCAACATGCAAGATATATGATGAAGGGATTGCTTAGGCTTTAAAGCTTGGTAAACTTAGTTAGTTTTGCCAACTATAACCAACCTAAGTTTGACCATGATGACAAGGCGAATTAGGTTCTAGGAGTTCGAAGTAATTAACTTAGTGAGTGAACTAGAGAGGGCTAGGTAGGTTTTCATCACAATTCCAATTTGGATAGGGGAATAAAGCCTTCGATGAATCAAAACCAGCAGTGGCTTAAGGTTTTATGATTAGGCCTTTTTGGGGGTCTAATATACATGAAACCTTCCAACCAGCTGTCACATGTCACTCTAAGAGGTCATCCGACCACTCAATACTGCTGTGAGTCATCAAGTTTCAATCGCTAGAACCTTTGGGCCACCCCACCAAAGCATGCGCCGGAGCCATGACATCTAACCTATACGGTCCACCTGCCATACGTAGAAACTTCTCATTATAGATGTGCCAAAAATAAGTCCTCCTTTGAAAAAACAAAAAGCAGGAAACACTGATCATGAAGGGAAGTAGTATCAGTCTATCTTGAGAAACAAAAGCAAAAGAAAAAAAACGAAAAAGGCAAAAAGAAAAAAAGAGAAAGTGAATAACAGTCTCACTGGACAAGAACATATCAAGGGGCATGAACATAAGAACATTTCAGAGATGTTCTTATATTCATGCCCCTTCAGAGATGTTTTTATATTCATGCCCACTTCAGAGATGTTTTTATATTCATGCCCAGGGGCGTGAATATAAGAACATCTCTGAAATGTTCTTATATTCATGCCCCTTGATATGTTCTTATATTCATGCTCTTTGTAAAAAAACGAGTCGAGTGAGACTGTTATTCGCTTTTTTCTTTTCTTTTCTCTTGCTTTTTATTTTAGAAGAGTGATACTACCTCCCTAGATGATCAGTGTTTCCTGCTTTTTTTTTTTTCAAAGGAACACTGCTAATAAAAAATCCCAGTGTTACACGGTATGGAAACATATTGAGGTTCACCACCACTTTATCTAGGAGAAATTTAAAAATGGGGAAATTTAACCATCATATTGCCCTTCCCATGACCAGCTAGCTCATGTATTTACTATGCCTTTGTCAATGGAAACTTTTGAAAATTTCATATCATTTTTCGTTTAAAAGGTAATAAATTGGTCGTTAAGAAGGGCTGATAAAATAATGACCAATGTTAACTCGAGTTTGTAAATAAAGTTAGGGTTTGGCCTAGTTATGAAGTTTTGTTACTTTAGTCTGGTAAATAAAGCACATGTGGCTTAATTGAGTTAACTAAGGATCAAGACATGCACCCGTACTGTTGGGCGTTTATTGTTGTGTCCTAATCTATATACTTGATTTATTTTTCTTCAATCTCGTTACTCAAGAGATCCTTGATTTAATGGGAAGCATGGCAAGATTGTGTCTTCGATGCTAATTCGTCTTTTTATCATAATCTTTTGGCATTTCTGATTTACTCTACTCTTCAACAGGATGTTATCTTTTCTGAGCTATAATTTAGTTTTTGTTGCAGAAATGATGCCTCACCAATCATGCAATGCTGCAGCTGTTACACTTGCCAGAAGCATACAAAAGCTTACATCAATCATTTGCTAAATACGAATGAAATGCTGGCCCAAACGTTATTAGAGATGTATTCCTTTTGTACTATTTCCCCCATTAAAGCATCATCTGCATATATATGTGTGTGCGTACGCGTGCTTAGTCCATTTCATTGATACAGGTTGTTTTACTTCTCTATATGGACTAATACATGCTTTTCCAAATGCGCAGACATAATACTCATCACTACCTACAATTTTTTGAAGTTGTAAGACATGCCATTAAGGTAAACAACTTCAATAAGTTCAGTTCATGGTTTTTGAAACATAATGGCGACACCTCATGACTGCAAACATTCATGATTAGGAGCTGTGCAAGACTTGACTTTGGAGTCACTATTGCATTGAAATTTAAACCGTTGGATTTGCTCATGGTGGACACCCTTGTAGAAGTTTGATCCAAGGAGCAATTGTGGGCTTCTGTTGTACAACAAAACATTCAATCTGAGGTGGACGAGATCAATTTTAAAGGCCTGTTGCATCTCCCCTCGTACTACTAATAGGATCCCTATGTTGTTAGGCATATCAGTCAGACATAACTGCATTTCTTTGTTGAGCAGATTGACAATTAAGCTCTAGGCTTTAGTCATTTGATGACAGGCTTAGTCATTTCGTTGAATGGGGCTAAAAATGAATACATGTGTGGCAAACACTTCTGTTCCAATGCCTTGGTTGTTTATTCTTCAGCATAAGTTGTAAGCAATTGAGCGGTAAACCAGGGGTTGATGTCCAGTGAGACTGTTTTTCAAATGGGAAATCAAGTGGGAAGATAAATTTGTATCAATTTATGGAAATGAAAGTAAATCGTAATCAAGACAAACTATTATTAGTTTCTTGAGTGCATTTCTTCTAAAAACAACGAAGGAAAAATCAATTGAATGAATGAAAGACAACCGTTGCAAATAATATTTCTTTGGAACGAATACTTTAAACTATTTAGAACTGTTGGGACGAGGATTTTCATTGCCAGAGTTCTTTCTTGTCTCCAAATGGTGGACAGAAGTATGTATTTTTGAAGTTTAAAAACATGTACAGTCAAGGACAGGAGGCAAACTGGAAAGTAGCGATATTGATGTTCCAGATACAATGCATCACTGCAAAGAATTTGAAATTTGAAATTAAGTTGTTGAAAGATCCTTCTTTGTTGTTGACAGATTTTTAATGCTCTGAAAGAACAGTGAACCGAGCATCAAGAAAAATGTGCAATGGAATTGGTTGATTTTAACTATATTTGGATTAGTTTAATTATGAATAAGAAACAATAATATAAAATATTTTCAACGTGCATATGTATATATACTGTCACCTCTTTACCTGTCAACGTGCATATATGTATATATACTGTCATGTCTGTATTATCATTTCTCATATTACTTGTTCAATAAATAATTTTAATCCATATGGATTCTCAAGTTATCTATCCTGTTTTGGATTTTTAGTTTATGAATGAAGTTCATTTCACATCCAGGAAATGAACTTTGTTCAGTTCATTTCATTGGCATCAGAGCTACGTTCTTATTTTTTGGTCACATTTCTATTAAACACACAATTTGATTCAATTTTTTACCACAACTATTATTAATTACCAAGTCTTTGACGACATTAAGGCCTTTGGCTACCAAAAATTTTGAATTTCTCTTAAGAAAATAATTGCTTTGTAATAAAAATCATGAAAAATGTCAGGACTAAAAAAACCAAAAAGTTGAATTACAAACAAAATTGTGGAAAGAAAATAAATATGGTTTGAAGAAAGAAAAGTAGGTTTATATCAATCAAAGATTCTCGCATAAAGGATAAATCTAAAATTCAAAATTTCTGCACAGCTGCAATTGAAATATGCCCCTCCCTCCCCAACAAAATTGCTGCCAGTTTTCTATATCATTATTCACTTGGCTTATGCATAGACATTTGAGCTTGGGGAATAATTGGTCAACCAACAAGTCAATTGATTCCAACTTAAGAGGCATCGTTCCATTTTTAACGACTTATGAAGGCTAGGTGCAAGTTAATTTTAAACTCCAACACGTCAATTGATTCCAACTTAAGAGGCATCGTTACATTTTTAACGACTTATGAAGGCTAGGTGCAAGTTAATTTTAAACTCCACACATGAAGGTTTGACATTATTGTGAGGTTTTAGCAAATAAATTATTCGTCTTTGAAAAGAAACATACAGGTGCTTTATCTATGAAGTTAGAATCTTGAGGAGATATAAGGCATGATTCAAAGATTATCTTTTAAGTCAACAAAGGCTTTTAGTTGTGGACCTTATGAAATAAAAATATTATAAAAGTAATTATGAAGTTTTAAAGTTATAAAAAGGTTTTTAAAGTTAGAATCTCGAGGATATGTAAGGCATCATTTCAAATATTATCTTTTTAAGTCGACAAAGGCTGTTAGTTTTAGACGTTATGGAATAAAAAGATTATAAAAGTAATCATGAAGTTTCAAAGCTATAAAAAGGTGTTTTTAAGTTGTAAAGGTAATCATGAAGTTTCAAAGTTATAAAAAGGTTTTTAAAGTTGTAAAGGTGTTATTTAATGTCTATCTAATACCCATTTCAAATAAGAAAGAAATCAATGTCTATTTAATATCTATTTTCTAAGATAAGAGAAGGTAATCAAATTTCAAAAGAAAAGAAGGTAATCAAAATAAAATAAGAGCCCATTTTAAATAAGAAAGAAATCAATGTCTATTTAATATCTATTTTCTAAGATAAGAGAAGGTAATCAAATTTCAAAAGAAAAGAAGGTAATCAAAATAAAATAAGAGAAGATAATCGAAAGAAGGATTTTTATAAAATCTCTATTATTTAATAAGATTATAAAGTTCAAATATTAAACATCACATTGTCAAATTATTATAAAAAATAAATAAATTTGTACTCATAATATTTGTTGAAAGAAGTTTTAATGGGAATAGAATGGATCTTAGTGTCAAATTATTATAAAAAAAATACAATTTTGTAATCATAATATTTGTTGAAGGAAGTAATCATAATATTCATTAAAGGAAGTTTTAATGAGAATAGAATGGATCTTAGTAATAAGAAAAAATAAGATTTCCGAATGCTTAGAATAAATTTGTTTCGATTATTTTTAAAATTAAAAGGACTATTCAAGGAAACAATAATAGTATCGCTATTGCAAACACATTATATATATATACCTGAGAAAAATTACAAACACATGAAAATATGGAAAAGGAAATGGAGGAATGAACTCACCTTAGACTAGATGTAATGTCTTTATGGTGCGCCCTTGCCCATGTAGATCTGATGGACTTTGCTCCACATCCAAACTTTTGCAATCCTACACTCATATGAACAAGATATACCTTTCATCAAACCTTTAAAACATATATAAATAAGATGTATCAAATGCAAACACATATGCATGCAAATTTAATTATAAAGTAAGATCTAATCTATATCTAACCATTAGCATCACACATACAAACTAGATCTAAACATAAATCAACAAAAGCAATGATGTGGAGGGGGCATGACACACATATACAAATGAACAAGAAGATTAAATCAAACACATACCTTGAGTCATGATGCATTCCTTAATCAAAACTCATTTGCTCCAATCCTTCCTTGATATCTATCACACACTAGTGATTGTTGGAGTAAAGTGGAGAGGCTAGGGTTCTCATCAAGAGAGATAATACGCTAGCATTTGAAGCCTAATGCAAGGGAAAACGTCTCACCCGAAGTGTAGCTAAGACTGTGAATGATGGTAGGAGGTTGTGTAATATGCCATTTAAGTTAATAGTAAAAATTCATCTACTAAGCATATAACAAGTCTTAACATCCACAACCACTAACCAAGTATTTAAGCAGGCATTGTCTAACACTCATGCACAATGGAATAAGTAAGGGTAATTAGTTAATCCATAGGAACAACATAATCCACTGTAAACAGACAAATACAAAAATTTCGAGGGGGCGAATGATCTTATTTCCATTGTCATCTCTTTTAGAGTTGTCTTACAACATAGTTGCACCAAGGGCTCAATACCTGTCAGAGCATCTATAGATCTAACTCTTTCTTCTAACAAGCTTGCTAACCTCTCATTTATAGCTATGGAGGGCTTTATATAGTTAGTGAGATGTCGAATAGACCATGTAAAAAATAGTTACAAAGCAGAGCGCCTATGGTGGCAGTTATATCTAATACAGCCACAAATTAATTACATTAACAACATCCTTTGGTCCACTTCCTGTTGGCTAGTGCATCTTTTGTCGTGCAGCAATTTCCAATCTGCATCTACGAGAACCAAAAATGAAGGGACCAACAAGCCTCGATCATAGTTGTTGACTTGGGATGAGTAAACCCCTTGATTTATTGCTGGTCTCTCTAAAGGAAGTGGCCAACTCTGCAATAAGTTGAATTACTTGCTGATGAATTCCAACAAGCTCTTCCATACTATCCTACTATTTATGGAACGGGATGGAATCCCTTTCAATGAATTCCTTATCCTTTCCTGCATTGGGTTCATTTGTCTTTGCGCTGTAGATAGCCTGTAATTTTGAATCGACAAAGGAGTCCAGCTTGTGCATGTGAAGATATGTTGGCTTGACTACTAGCTTGAATTCCCATAATGCTTTATTGGCTTGTTGGGCAACATCATCTAGGGCATCTAATTTATAATCAACGTCTTTAATTTCCTAGAATTTATCCTACCAAGTGATGGGGTCAATGATGGATTGTGCTTCATGTGACATATAGGGAATCTACTCACACAAATCCTATATTGGTTAATTTCATGTGGCAAGGATCTCGACCCAATCCTGGACTTGGGATAAAATATGTTAGCTTTCCCGAGTGGACTGAAGTGTTTCTTTGGCTATTATGACTTTGAGTAGCAAGGGGGTTATTATGTCCATCAATTGTTGTTGCTCACTATTCTGACTATGGGCCACTTCAACTTGATGTTTTAGGTGCTCGCTCTATATTGTCATATGTATCTAGGCTCCAAGAAGCATGTCAATGCACTAGGAAGGGGAGGAAGCAAGAACAATATCTAGAAGTTGAGGGCTCCCATGTCGTAGTACGGACCACATTTCTTTGAAATTTGTTGTCACCTTTTCTATATCTTCTTTGGCTTGGAGGAGCCCTAATTTTTCCTATTCTAGAGCCACAAGAGCCTCTTCTTGTTCATTTCGCAGCTGTTGCTGACAAAAATACGATTCTTTTTGGATTTAGTCCATACGCTGAAGTCACTGCTCAATCTGTTCGATGGAGGCTTTCATAAGATTGACCAATTTTGTTGTCGGCCATACTTGTAAGTCATTAGAGTTGATACTTTGGATGGCTAGGGGAGGATAGGTTAGAGGTTGTCCACTGAAGATAGAGTGCTTGGGTGGTGATTGAGTTGAGACTTTATCCAACATTTGTTGAGTGGAGTGATGTTCACGAACTATGCGGTCCTTGGTAGTTGCTATAAAAAATGGAAAAATATTTGTATGCTCTTGGCAAATCTGTATCATCATCTGACAATGGTAAGGATCTTGGGAAAGCTCATTTAGGTGAGCCATTATGAATAGACTATAAAGAATAGAGTGAGAGCTAGGCCTCAATGTGCCTTTAGATTCCTCGATGTCAATAGGCAAGGGCGTTGTGTATCTTTGGTTGATAGTGTGTCTACGCTTCTACCACCTACTTAGTGTCCTAAAAATAGTTCTACAGGTGCTATGGACTCTTACATGTGTACTCGCCATCACCTCCAGTGTTTCCTCTGATGCTAGTTGGTTATGTGCTAGTGCTCTGGCCTACGGTCTGATGAATTGATATACTGGAATTTGAGGTAGCATTGGCCGAAGGAGCAGTTTGGTTTGACTGAGTACTATCGGTAGTCGTGGGAAATTGACATGCTTCATGTTCCATAGGAAACCCTTTCATTTCCTTGATAGTGGTATGTTGATCATCAAGGATAACAATGATTTCTAACACATAAAACACTATGTATGCTTGGAGGGTCTCCTCAATAGTGTCCAACCTATTCTTATGAGCAAATTCCTGCAATTGTTCTGTGTTGTGCCAAGGGAAAATAGATAACAAAGGGGGATCGATTGCTATTGTTGTCACCTGCGCAAAAGTGACAACTAGGGGTTGTTGGTTGGATGCCCCCTTCTAGTTCATGTCCACTTGGTTGGGATAAAAAAAATTGTACTGCACTCATAACCCACTTAAACTATTTTCCTGTGAAACTAACAGATGTAATGTCCCTTCTAGGAATTTTGGAGAAAATTACAATTTGAGCAAATTCAAGCTTAACTAGTCATGACTCTAAAGGGTTCCAAATTTCACTAAATGGTCCCGAATTTGAAAGGAAATGGTAGGTGAGTCTTGAAAAATCCCAAGGTTGTTTATGGGCACTTTGTATCTGACTTTAGACCTCTTCAACCTTGTTTGGGATTAAGGAGAAACAATGCAAATTTACTAGGAAAATGTGTTCAACTAGTCCTTATTGGTTTGGTTCCAAACACCACCTAACCTTTCGAAAATTATTATGGAGGGATAATGTGGGATTTAACGCATACTAAAATACCTCAGAAAATCAACGGTCAAATCAGAAATTGATTTTGATATGTTACTCAAGTTTGCACAAGTTTGGCCAAATTCTAGCTTTAGGCTAGTGAAACCTAGGTTTACCCAAATGCACCCAAACGATCTCAAATTATGTATGGAAGAGCTTCAGGGATATTAGGAAATCCTAATGCATAATATGAATTCTCATACACTTTCCAATTGCTTCCGCATGATGTTAAAACCCCCAAGGGTAGATGACACTTTTGGCTCTCAAAATGCAATACGACCCTCCCAAATTTGAGAAAAGAGTATGGGGATGGATATCAGGCATTAGGGGTTGTAAATAATCATGGGAATTATCTATGTAAAGTTATTATAAAGTGCAGCATTCACATGACCACTTTTAGAGAAATTGCTTATGTAGAAATTACATAACTAGCTCAATTTTGACATATGAAAGGTAGAGTTAAATGTTCAAATCAAGATGTGACATATAGAGACAGTATACAACATACAAATTTCTTCCCCAAAAATATTACACATCATTGAAATCCCTTCATACAAGTATGGTATACAATCCATTCAGTATGGGAGTCAAATACATGAAAACTAGTGATTTAATAGCATGGAATTGCAAGCATTTCACATATGGATTTCTTGGATTTCGAGACAAAAAGAATAGGTACATGAAATTAAAGAGTAATACATCATATATGTTTGTCACAACATCATGAAACACATAAAATATCCCTCATACAAAGCTGATATAAAACTACTTCAAGATTGAAGCCAAATTGATGAAAACTAGTTATTCAAGAGCATGGAAATGCAAGCCTTTCATACATGTATTCCTGATATTTAGACTTACTTAGGATATGGAAATGATATTACACATACATACATCATATATCAAATCTTGGGCATCAAATACACTCAACAAAGCGCAACCACCCCTCCAACAAGTGCACCCTCAACATGAGAGTGTGGGAGAATGGAGAAGAGGGAATGAGAGAATAGGGAGATAACTGAGAATTCGTACTGTATAGACCTTCAACTTGAAACTAAAAATCCTTCATTAAGATCCCATGAGAGGTCTGAATGATCTCCCATCAATAAACTTGGAAAGGAATCCAACTCCCTCGAAATTGGTTCACAAGCAGCGAGAGTGAACACTCACCGTGCAATGGACAAGAAAAAGCTCTCCAAAATGACAAAGGACAATTATCAAATGATAAAAATCCATTATCCTTCCTCATGACATCCTTTTATTAACTTTATTAGGCTTCCTAAGGTTGAATTTCCCTCCACGGGCTTCCTCCAACTCAGCTTAGTGGTTTAGTAACTCCTATGACACTTGTTTTCCTCTTCATGCTCTAATTATTTCCCCAATTTGAATGGTTTCCTCTAAATCCCAAATTTGACCTCTTGGTGTCTATTTTAATCCCTATCATGTCATATTTTTCATATGTCTGCAATCAGGTCTGAATTTGTCATACTTTTCATAAAATCTTTCATCATTTGTTGTCATAGAGTGCATGGAATCTCCTTCCAAGTGGCACACATTGTCTTCTAGTCTCTTCCTCTTCCATGGGAATTACTCTCCTTTCCTAATTCAAATTCCTTGGCTCATTATATTATATTTGATACCACATCAACCTCCAATAACGTTACATTACCCATGTGTTCGAATTTGGATGAAGATCATGCCAAGTGTGCGGGGAATCTAGTCACCCAAAATCTCCACAAGCTTCCAAGTGTATTCATGAACACATGACACATTGTTTTCTTATGATTTATCATTTATGTGACTCATTTAAATGTGAATATGGTAAACTAAAGTCCTTTTGGGCCCCATAGCCCATTATTACAAAATTTATGTCTCTATCTCAACCTAGGGAACTAGTAGGTTGGTGAAACATTATTTGCAAGTAGTATTATTTGGAAATTATTTAATTGGGGACATGAAAGTCCTCCCCACTCAATATTTCTTGTCCTAAATCAATTTTAAACATGGATTTTGAATAACCTTCTTTCCTTCCAAAAATTTTCTTCAGACCTTAGCTGCAATTTGAGTAGAGGCACTCATGTACTACAATTGTGTGTTTCCAAAAGTAAAGAAATGTGGATCTTTGCATCTTGATATATCCTTTGACATGGCCACTAAAACCAAAAGGATTAATCAAATCCATCAAAACAAAATTTGCACAAATGATATTTACCTCCATCTTTTAGAAACATTTTCTGAACTTTCAACCCTTTTTTGCTTCTGTATAATTCTTTGAAGTTGGTATTGAGTTGCGAAACTTTAATTTCCAATATTCCAAGAAAGTTTCAAAGATGAATCACCATGCTTGTTGTTTCTCTACTATGATTATAATCACCTTCTCAAGTGGTGACTCAATATCCCTTACTGCTTGTTTCCTCCAAAATTGAAACCAAGCAATACCCGAATCCCATTTCTTGTATTGCACCTTTCCAAACATCATGAGCAAAAACTATAGATCATTGAAGTACATAACTAAATCATACAATTGTACATCAAGAATTTACCTCATCAAAGGATCATGAAAGTTCTTGTACGTCCAAGTAAGTATATCATCATGTGGCTCATACACACAAGCATCAAGTATTATATCAAATTTGCTCCAATGACATAGGTGAGGATCCCATGTCCTATAATGCTGCTCCAAAATAATGTAAGTTGCATCAAAATAATAATCATCAATGTGTTCTTTCATGGATGATTACAAAGAGAAACTTCCTATGGCTTGGGGGTGCCACAACACAGAAATCAATCTTTCCCAATATGCAAGAATAGTAAGCAAATCTAAAACTAAGGGATATCGAATCATACCTTATTCCAGACGGTTGAAGTAGATACTGATTGAGATTTTTCAATGCAATTGCAATTACAATTTGCTCTCAACAACAACAAACAAAGCAAGCATGGTATATATAAATGTGTTAGAGCTATTCTAGCATATATAATCAACCATGTATAAGCAATTAAATACATCCATGGATTCAATATTCATATTCAAAATTATATCAAATTTGCTCCAATGACATAGGTGAGGATCCCATGTCCTATAATGCTGCTCCAAAATAATGTAAGTTGCATCAAAATAATAATCATCAATGTGTTCTTTCATGGATGATTACAAAGAGAAACTTCCTATGGATTGGGGGTGCCACAACACAGAAATCAATCTTTCCCAATATGCAAGAATAGTAAGCAAATCTAAAACTAAGGGATATCGAATCATACCTTATTCCGAACGGTTGAAGTAGATACTGATTGAGCTTTTTCAATGCAATTGCAATTACAATTTGCTCTCAACAACAACAAACAAAGAAAGCATGGTATATATAAATGTGTTAGAGCTATTCTAGCATATATAATCAACCATGTATAAGCAATTAAATACATCCATGGATTCAATATTCATATTCAAAATGCACATGAATTGGACAAGAAAATACATTTCTATTAGTAAATCAGAGATACAATAGTGAGAAACTCTGTTGGCACTTCTGCGAAACGAAGAAATCGAGTCCTCCACCTGGGCCTCCACCACTTCAATCCTCCATCTCTCGATAGCAAGCTCACAAAGAAAATGAAAGCTTGGGAAGAACACTATGTGCTCCAAGGGACAAAGGGATGCAGACTCAAGTATAAGCAAAGCTAAGGCAACAATGGACTATAGTTTACTTGCTCTCCAATTTCTCCTCCTTCAATGTATCCAAGGGGTTCCTTATATAGCACTCCAGAGAGGTAATGGAGGGTCAAATCCGAGCGTTCTCAAGGCATATGGAAGGCCTAGAGTCAAGTTATTTGGACTGACATGAGGAAAAATCCAAAAGTATTTGGACTTATGCACACATCCCGATGTACACGGCTTTGAGTTCAAAGTCACGTGTACATGCGAGTATAGCTTTAAAAGTCACATATAGGAATAAACATGTGTTTTTTAATGATGAGATTGGAACATCAAAGTATAATATAAGTCCATGGGGTCTAAGGAGTCTGTAGAGGGACAGGGAAGGCCATAAATGTGTGATCTATCTGATGTGGTAAAATCAACTATAACAGATGCCCCCTAATGTGTGAGGTCAGAGGGGTAACATGATGGCCGGAATACATTATAAAATCCATCCCATAAGTGGATTAATGAAGACCCAGGTGGAAGAACCAACCACCCATTAGTATGATACCATGATAAATCTCTGCATGTGACTGCAAATACATGTAGCAGTCCCAGTTACATAAGAGTACAATGGCCATGAATAGGCATGATATACAAAGTGTCATGTGTGGTCATCGCCACGTACAATATACAATGGTTCAAGATCTCCATAATGGGTGAATATATCTGATATATATTGGGAATACTAGAATCATGATCACGAGAGCTGAAATCTCATGAATACTGGCATGATCAAGGAGGCATCATATATGGAATGCCACCAAGCTGGAAGGTCTTCTACGCAAACCGCTATGAGTACATGTCCTACTATGAGAATAGACGTGTCGAGGTCGATCATAGTAGTCCATCGTCTGATTACCGGTCATTGATGTATACCGTTAACAAATGCGAGATAACCCACTGATAATGAAAATGGGAATCAAGGTACATATTGCAATCTGACAAGTGTGAATAGATGTGTTGAGGTCAAACAAATGAAAGAATCCATTGATCAGGGGACATTGATGTATTCCCAAAACTTTCGATGGTGAGAGAACCTACCATTGATGACTGTAAGTCTCAAGGAACTCAAACGACTCTAGACTCTTATTCCAGAATAAATTATTTGATGTCTATGGAATGGAATCTGCTGGAAGGAGGGAATTAAGGAAGCCCCCATCAACCAACTCGAGGTACTCAACAATGTTGTATAATGTGGAAGAACTCAACAAACAAGATGTGCACAAACCAGTAACAGTACCGGGAATGACCAACATGCAAAGTCAAGATAATTGAGGAATGGCCAACTCGGGGTTCAACTTCCTTTGAACAAGAGCATAAGGCAAATGGTGACTGACGGTAGGCAACATGGATTCGATATGCAAATTGGGAAATCTCTGTGACACAAGAGGCATCAACAGAGGCTCCATGGTGACTGGAAGCATAACTAGTTGGTGGATATGAATGTAGAGTAACAAGTACAACTCCTAAAGTAAAACTAATAACCCAACCAACGGATGTGATATGCAGTGCTATGTTTGAAGGCGACTCGATTGCTGCCAAAGATATCATCTTTTCTCGTCCGACTTTTTATTGTTTTTGATTTGTTTGGACTTTTTCAGATATTTTGAAAATCTTGAAAAAGAATAAAAGTGCTTTATATTACATAGCTAGGAGAAGACGAGTGTCAGGGACAGGAAAGTTAGGTCCAAGCAGTGGAACATACCTATGCTCAATGCAAGGAAACATGTGCAGGATAACAACACTCGGGGGAAGGTCTCCTCTCGTTAAAGGGATGATCAAGATGCAAAGGATATATAAAACTACTATGCTTGGCTAGACATGAGACAAGTTTGATCTATATTGTTGATAACTAAAAGTCAGGGAGCCAACATAAAGCTCAAGAAGGCAAGCAAAACTCATGAAATGTAATTACAACTTGATATATACAAGGGAGTCCCTATGGGGAAAATCCAGCATAAAGTTCAATAGGAGTATGAATTTTTTTCTCAAGGACACGGTGGGACTAAAAAGAGACTCCCATAATCTAAAAGAGGTATCTCATCATGGGCACCAAATGCAAAATATGATCTAACTAGGGCACCCATGTATATGAAAGCTTTACCATTCACACAATACCACTTCTAACAACAACATGAAGGTTCTATGATATCATGGAATGGGTTCGTACCTAAGGTTAAAATGAAACGGTCATAAGGTCGTGCAAAATGCAGGTGGATGTGAAATCCTAACCTATATGCCAGTTCAGACATTATACTTGTAATAGGCATAAATGGATCAAAGACTCGGTCAAAATGGGCCCCTACAACACCACATTAGTCCAAACAGTCCAAAAATGGTAAAAACAAGTTAAAACTACAGAAAGTGGGTAAAAAATTCAAATTATATTCTATAAAATAGTGAAAAAATAAAATTTTTCATACCATTTGAAAATTTACCCACCATTGTGCTTTTGTACTTAGAATTTCAAAAGCTGATTTTGGGAGCATCATGTTGGAATATATTATATTCCTTGGAAGGTAATAATGTCTTTGTATTATGTTGGAAGTTGTATAAAATCTAATGTAAAAGAGTAATACATTTAACCCATAGTTATATGGTGGTGTATTTACTTGTGTAGAGTATTTGTCCATGGTATTGTATTAAGAGATGTTATTTTGGAGAATTATATTATCCCACATGCAATATGCGAGAGTAATTCATCCTCATCTCTTAGTATATAATAGGGTCAAGTTAGTCTCTACATATTAAGTATTCTTGATGTAGTAGTGATATTATTGTGACACTGTTGTACATCATCTATATTCTTCAGGGTATTTGTGCTTTACTCTCTTGTAAGATTGGAGAATACATTATGGAGATAATAGAAGACTACATTCTCGTGGATATAACCCATTAGGGTGAACCACACATATCGGTGTTCTCTTATCCTTTTCTTTTCCTATTATGATATTTTATGATATGTTGTTGGTTGCTTAGATAGGTTAACTAGTTACCTTGACTCTACTATTCTAACATGGTATCAGAGCAGGTTGCTATGGTCTAGTACATTCTATAGCTTTCAATCAATAACGATTATAATTTGGGCATTGTCATTTTGTTGTAGATTTGTTTTCTATCTGGTAGCCATTAGGATTCTCTTTAGATCTGGGCATATTTTTGCATTTTTTTTACCCTGACCCTAACTTGTGCAAGATTTTTGCAGAATTTTTTCAAGGGTTTCTTGATGTTTTTTCTGTAGATCTACATGATTTCGGGGCTCTCCTCAAGGAGATCTTTCTTCCGATTATAAAAATGACAGTTATAAAAAAGGGTTGTAACTTGGTCAGTTTTATCGAAATTTTTATTATAACCTGTTTTTGGAATTGGAAATGCCATTATGGATCCACCAACGCGACCAAAATAGAAAACTGGGTATTTCTGGGCTTCCTTTCGGTAATAAAAATGATAGTTATACAAAAGGGCCGTAACTTGGTCATTTTTACCGGTTTTTTATTATAACCTGTTTTTGGAATTCGAACAGCCATTCTGGATCCACCAATGTCACCAGAACAAAAAACTGGGCATTTTTGAGCTTCCTTTCGGTAATAAAAACAACAATTATAAAAAGGGTCGTAACTTGGTTATTTCTTACTCGATTTTTTATTATGGCCTTTTTTTTGGAATCATAACAACCATTCTAAATCCAGCTACGCGACCCAAACATAAGACTGGGCTTTTCTCGGCACATTTTTTCACAGAGTTGTAAGTAAAAGTTTCTCTTTCCTTTTTGTTTTTCTATCTTTGTTTTTTGCAGTTTCAGATCAGTACAATAAAGTATTTAAGTTTTCTGTTATTCATTTTTTGCATTTAGGTTTTGCTTCTCATCATGTTTATTAAGATATTATTTCTTGTTGTTGCTATATATTTGTCTCACATTTCTATATGGAAATATTGACATCTTTTAAGGACATGGATCTCTAGTATTTTGTCATGATGATAGATATAAACCATCTAATGTTTAATATTTTTTAAATATACTTAATAATTATATTTTTCTTTTCTTTGTTTTGTTTATAAAAACAATTTTATAAGAACAATCTCATATGTGTTATCTAGTGATCATTATTTACTTTATTTATATGTTATTGCCGATTTTTGTGTAAAAGCAATTTCATTCTTTAATAAGTAATATCTTTATGATCATTATATTCTCTTGCTAATTAAATTCTTAAGTAAAATCATTTTTTTAATCTATGTGATATCATATTTTTTGGCTTGTCATAAGTTATTTAATTGGGATATAGTTTCTTTTTCATGTATTGCAGAGATTGTATCTAGTTCCTGTGTTATTTGTCTCTAACATTCCAATATGGAAGCATTGACATTTCCATGGCATTTCGTCTCTTGCATATTTACATAGTGTTAACAAGAAATGAACCCATGATTAAGATTATCAATGACTTGTCATTTCATAATTTTTTATAAGTGATATCATGAGTTGATCATAATTTGCTATATGTTGATCATATTAAACATTTTGATTTATCTATATCTCATGCCATGTTTATTTCGATAATCTTTTACTCAATATTTATATGGCTTTGAGCAATCTTTAAATCTTGAACTATTTATCATGAGCACCTTGTTCTTGTTGCAATGAGATTTCTATTCTTATGATTGCAGAGGTTATCTTGTTCCTACTTGTATCTAACGTTCCTATATGGAAGCATTGGCATTTTCAGGGCATTCATCTCTTGCATATTAACCTCATACTAATAAAAAATGTGCCTATGCTTCAGATTAGTTGCTTGATGACTAAATTTTCAAATATTTAAGTGAAATATTTGGCTCACTATTTATATTTTGTGGTTGACACTTAATGTGTAAAAGTAACTTCATTTTCCTTAATGAGCAAGTTAATATTTTATTTGATCATATTATGTTGCCATTCCTTTATATGATGTTTGCTAACCTTTGGTATATAAGCATTTTCATTTCTGTATGAACAATTTTGTTTTATGATCTTTATATACTTTAATCTTGAAAGTTCTTGTGCAGATAAGTTCTTTGTTTAGGCTTTCACCTTATTCCAGAAGTAATGAAGCACCATCTTTGATCCGTAGGACCTCAACTTTAGTGCATTAAAAGTTTGTTGTAAAATAATGCGTACAACAAGTTACTTAAAGGAACAACATTAACATAAATTAAATGCTCGGAATAGGAATGGAAAACCAGAACACTGATAGACAGATACAAGGAAGAAAACACAGAAACAGAGTCACAAACAGAAGTTGATAACGGATTTCACCCCCTCCACTGGGCTACGTCTTCGGGTCCCTCTCCAATGGGTACCGATCCAATTAATGGCTTTAAAAATGGTACAAATGGTTCTGGCATCAACCTCAGCATTTGCAGAAACAGAATGCTGGACAGGAAGTCTTCAAGACTCCTCTCTGGAACTTACAACTTGGACTTCAAAAGATAAAGAAGCCAAACTATAACAGAGAATGGGTCGACTTCTAAATACAAAACAACACTCTGGATAAATTGCACCAAAATCTCTCCTGCTATCCTTTTGTCTCTGTCAAAATTAACTACATCAAACTGTAAAACAGAAGGCTGAATAGAAAGTCTTCAAGAATCCTCTCTGGAAAATACAATCGGGTCTTCAAAAGGCAAAGAAGCCCACATGTAGCAGAGAATGGTCGACTTTACACTAACAGCATCTGCAATAATTTTACAGCTAACTTTTTTCTCTCCCTGCACTGGCTGAAACAACTGGAATATAAAGCTGCCCCTGTATTGTGGCTAGAATCGAGTTGTTGAAGCGTTAAGTGGGAGGAATCGTCATCGGTTCGACTCGCCAAAACGTTACCAAAGAGTCTGTTCCTGCATCCTCCTGCCAAATGCCAACTCGTTCATCATAACCGACCGTTCCATATTCCCCCAACGTTACCAACAGGCCGTTCATACTTATCCAAACGTGACAACAAAACTGTGCCAACTATGATACCTGCCAGAGCGTTACTCATCTGCCAAGACGGAACCAAAGAACTAAAAGAGCGTTATCAATGCGTCCGTTCATTCCCTGAAACGCGACATCAAGACTATGTACCAAACTGCAAAATGATTTTGAGTCGGAAGCTTTAGTCATCGACGCGTCCGCCGTTGTGGAAGAGGATAAGCAACGAGCTCCGATTTTACTTCGATGAACTCTGTCGCAATCGGCTGTTGGTTGGTTTTCGAGTCGAAATATTTAGTTACTTTGGTTTCCGCAGTTGCGGATGGCGCACCACTTCTTTCTCCGATTCCGTCGAGTTATTTTGCCGATCTTTTAAGTTTTGGGATTCCGCCGTTGCGGCTGCCGGAAGCGTTATTCTTTCGATCCAGATTGTGCCTGCCGTTGTGGACTACCTATTGGTCCGACTTTCAATCCGCGCTCCAAACGTCCTTTAAGTTTCCGCCGTTGCGGAAGGAGATCCCTTCCGACCTTCGATTCGTCAACAGACCGTGAACCAACTACGCAGCCTTTTCACAACGGTTAATGGAAATGTCGCCGAGCTATGCAATATACGCCACATGAATATCCCACCAACATTGCAACATATATATATATATAATATCATGGTTTCATTTGGTAATCCCTGTCCAACTTAACATATGGTCTTTGGCATAACATAACCATTGAATGGGGTTCATGACATATATGCAAAGTCTGGTTTCGGGACATGTGGGCAAGCAATAACCCTTTAAGAGCCGACCCATGGGATAAGGTTAAGCTTAGATATGTTTTTTATCATAGCTAAGAACCATTAAACATCTTGAAATGCATTGACCCCATTTTCAAAGGCAATGAAGTCTTGAGTTTTACCAAACCTGGCTGCCATTGTACCATTTTCTTTTTATCTTGGATCAGTATATCTTTAAAGACGAATGACCCCCTGGATCATTCCTCCCCATTGGAGGGATTTTGGACCTCCAAAAGCCTATATCATCCTGCAGGAAGGTGAGGGTACCACTTCCTCACCATTTCGATCTCCATACATCCTGCCTTGCTTAGAATCTTCATATAGTCTCCTTTTCCATGACCAAAGGAGGTTCATACCATTTAAAATTATTTGCATATGCGACTGGAGATAAGCTCAAACAGAAAGAATGTTTACACTTCTTTTCAAAGGTCTC
>LPNX010828292.1:996363-1105641 GCA_001517045.1 Pseudotsuga menziesii
GACAGGTTTTTCTCGTTCTGTATGTCCTTCTTCCCCTCGTGGAGAAGACATGGTTCTTGAGAATGTTCTCCTGGAGCCAATCTCAGGATCTCCTTCAACTAATTCTCCTTCACCAAGCTTTAACATGGACCTGGTAAGCATTCACAAACTTGCACAACAGTCAACCAGCTTTGATACCAAAATATGATCCGTAGGACCTCAACTTTAGTGCATTAAAAGTTTGTTGTAAAAGAATGCGTGCAACAGGTTACTTAAAGGAACAACATTAACAGAAATTAAATGCTCGGAACAGGAATGGAAAACCACAACACTGATAGACAGATACAAGGAAGAAAACACAGAAACAGAGTCACAAACAGAAGTTGATAACGGAGTTCACCCCCTCCACTGGGCTTCGTCTCTGGGTCCCTCTCCAATGGGTACCGATCCAATTAATGGCTTTAAAAATGGTACAAATGGTTCTGGAATCAACCTCAGCATTTGCAGAAATAGAATGCTGGACAGGAAGTCTTCAAGACTCATCTCTGGAACTTACAACTTGGACTTCAAAAGATAAAGAAGCCAAACTATAACAGAGAATGGGTCGACTTCTAAATACAAAACAACACTCTGGATAAATTGCACCAAAAACTCTCCTGCTATCCTTTTGTCTCTGTCAAAATTAACTACAGCAAACTGTAAAACAGAAGGCTGAACAGAAAGTCTTCAAGACTCCTCTCTGGAAATTACAATCGGGTCTTCAAAAGGCAAAGAAGCCCACATGTAGCAGAGAATGGTCGACTTTACACTAACAGCATCTACAATAATTTTACAGCTAATTTTTTTCTCTCCCTGCATTGGCTGAAACAACTGGAATATAAAGCTGCCCCTGTATCGTGGCTAGAATCGAGTTGTTGAAGCGTTCAGTGGGAGGAATCGTCACCGGTTCAACTCGCCAAAACGTTACCAAAGAGTTTGTTCCTGCATCCTCCTTCCAAATGCCAACTCGTTCATCATAACCGACCGTTCCATATTCCCCCAACGTTACCAACAGGCCGTTCATACTTATCCAAACGTGGCAACAAAACTGTGCCAACTATGATACCTGCTAGAGAGTTACTCATCTGCCAAGATGGAACCAAAGAACCAAAAGAGCGTTATCAATGCATCTGTTCATTGCTTGAAATGCGGCATCAAGACTATGTACCAAACTGCAAAATGATTTTGAGTCGGAAGCTTTAGTCATCGACGCGTCCGCCGTTGCAGAAGAGGATAAGCAACGGGCTCCGATTTTACTTTGATGAACTCTGTCGCAATCGGCTGTCGGTTGGTTTTCGAGTCGGAAGCTTTAGTTACTTTGGTTTCCGCAGTTGCGGATGGCGAACCAATTCTTTCTCCGATTCCGTCGAGTTATTTCACCGATCTTTTAAGTTTTGGGCTTCCGCCGTTGCGGCTGCCGGAAGCATTATTCTTCCGATCCAGATTGTGCCCGCTGTTGCGGACTGCCTATTGCTCCGAATTTCAATCCGTGCTCCGAACATCCTTTAATTTTTCGTCGTTGCGGAAGGGAGAAGGCTTGTGAGCCCCGCCGTTGCGGAAGGGGAAAGGCTTCCGTCCTCCGATGTTGCAGAAGGAAGATCTCTCCCGACCTCCGCCATTGCGGAAGGAGATCCCTTCTGACCTCCGTCGTTGTGGAAGGAGATCCCTTCCGACCTCCGATTCGTCAACAGACCGTGAACAAACTACGCGGCCTTTTCACAATGGTTAATGGAAATGTCGCCGAGCTATGCAATATACACCACATGAATATCCCACCAACATTGCAACATATATATATATATATATATATATATATATATATATATATCATGGTTTCATTTGGTAATCCCCGTCCAACTTAACATCTGGTCTTTGGCATAACATAACCATTGAACGTGGTTCATGAAATATATGCAAAGTCTGGTTTCGGGACATGTGGGCAAGCAACAACCCTTTAAGAGCTGACCCATGGGATAAGGTTAAGCTTAGATATGTTTTTTATCATAGCTAAGAACCATTAAACATCTTGAAATGCATTGACCCCATTTTCAAAGGCGATGAAGTCTTGAGTTTTACCAAACCTGGCTGCCATTGTACCATTTTCTTTTTATCTTGGATCAGTATATCTTTAAAGACGAATGACCCCGTGGATCAATCTTCTACTGTGAAAGTCATGATGTTCATCTGTATGATATCATTTTCGATGTATAGACCATTGGGGTCTTGTTTCTTCGATGTTTGAGGTCTTGTATAGATATTTATATTGCACCTTGATTGGAAGAATGTCTGCTATCCGCATGTGTATTGGCCATCTGGGTTTTTTTGTACATTGTTGTGGTGTTCTTAGTCACATGTTCTGTTGTATCGGCCATCAAAAGGTATCTATACAATGGTGTGGATGTTATATTAGAGTTTTTCAGCTATCATGTATGGTTGCGATGATTCTTTTGGTGATCTGGGCATCTTGCGATCGGATTACGTCACATGTTCTTGGCATTTTATTGTTGGGTCATTCATTGTACAATCCGGTTCGTGTGCACTTTCATGATTCAGTGAGAAGTGGTTGTTCATCGTCAAATTCCATCAGTCGGAGTGTTCTTCTTTTTCAGCTTTGGTTCTTCTGGAAGTTGTCATCAAGGGGGGTAATGACTCCTTCCTTCCTTAGTGTTAGTGTGGGCCCTTTTCCCAGCCATTATTAAGGGGGAGTGTTGGAATATATTATATTCCTTGGAAGGTAATAATGTCTTTATATTATGTCGAAAGTTGTCTACAATCTTATTTAAAATAGTAATACATTTAACCCATAGTTATATGGTGCTATATTTACTTGTGTAGAGTATTTGTCCATGGTATTGTATTAAGAGATGTTATTTTGGAGAATTATATTGTCCCACATGCAATATGTGAGAGTAATTTCTCCTCATCTCTTAGTATATAATAGGGTCAAGTGAGTCTCTACATATTAAGTATTCTTGATGTAGTAGTGGTACTATTGTGACACTGTTGTACATCATCTATATTATTTGGGGTATTTGTGCTTTGCTCTCTTGTAACATTGGAGAAGACATTATGGAGATAATAGAAGACTACCTTCCTGTGGATGTAACCCATTAGGGTGAACCGGGTATATCGGTGTTCTCTTGTCCTTTTCTTTTCCTGTTCTTATCTTTTATGATATGTTGTTGGTTGCTTAGATAGGACACATCTAGTTTATCTTGACTCTACTATTTTAACACATCCTCCGACAAAATCACTCCCCGTTTGGTCCTAGTAACTCCTCATGCCCTACTCCTCCATTTACATGTTTTTATTTTTGAATTTGGTGGTCAATTTTTTGATTTGGGCCATCCCAAATAATGCGTTTCAGATCATGTGGAAATTGGGTCTTTTTCCACGTATAGCGCTGGGTATACATGGAAAAGACCACGATACCCGCATACATACGCGACTGTTTCAAAAACAGTCGTGTACAAGGCCATAAATGGTAAATGCAAGGTCAAAATCTCATGAAACTTGGCAATCTTTGTGCAAGATGGTGCTAGAGTGGAGGGAGCGTGAACATGGTGATGTTGAAGAGGCTGTGCAAGCTGATCTCATGGCTCAACAAACATTAAGGGCGTGTGGACTATACAAGTTTTGGCGCCTTGGAAGCTTAAGAGAAAAGCCAAGGATACTCTAGCTGTTAGTGGATTACTGGGATCCCAACTCGAAGAATTTTCAGTTAGAGGGAATGCCCCTCAGCATTGAAGTTGAGGACATTTAATTTATCACAGGATTGTACCACAGTGGGGAGGTGGTAAACCTACGATCTTGTGGGTCAGGAGGAAGGCTCACTATAGATGAGTACATTGTTGTGTATTGTGTCCCATATATGGAGAAGGTTGGGAATCAAATCCCAACAAAATAAATCCAAAATATCAGGTTGAAGCCATATTGTTGGCATTAGGCAGGATAGCGGGATTGACATTGCTCCACCAGGATTCAAGGCCTCTGATGTTCTATGCAGTGGAGTGCATGCATCCTAATATATATGAATGGAGTACCTCACTGCTAAGTAACATGAAACTGCATGAAACAACATCTTACTGACTGCAAGATGGGGTGGGTGAGGAACTTCGACTATGGAAGCATCTTGAGTTCTTTCTTTTTTGAGCGTGTGTCGGGGCTAAGCCCTAGAGTTGAGATTCCCCCACACAGGATTCGAGATCCGGCTCAGCTACGCTAGGAAAATGTCATGCGGAGAATAGGAGGGGGCGGGTGGCCAACCCCTACCCAATAGACTTCTTTCTCTAGTGGCGTAGACAGATCATTATCTTAGATGACTATCCCTATACAGGGATCGACTTCTGTGGAGACCCGGACATGCCTATACCACCAGGCTCTGCATATGGAGATACAGGTAATGAATCTTGACTCCAACTTATTTTTTGAATTATTATTATTTTTTGTGTTTTTTGATATATGGAATCAAAAAGACATGTTTTTGATGCATTGAAATATAGTGATACTATGTCATGTACATATAGATGTGGGACCATGACGGCCAAATGGTTTCCATCGTCATTGATGGATGGGA
Organism: Pseudotsuga menziesii; assembly: GCA_001517045.1. Lineage (NCBI taxonomy): Eukaryota > Viridiplantae > Streptophyta > Pinopsida > Pinales > Pinaceae > Pseudotsuga > Pseudotsuga menziesii. The sequence goes on from LPNX010828292.1 coordinate 1,000,958, forward strand.
AGAGGAGATGAGATCATGGGTGTGGATGCGGAGCGTACAATCCAAATCATTCACACGAACTTTGTTCGTTTGACACATATGGTTCCCATGGCGCAAGTCGAGGACTTGCTTGAGGCCATGCAGCACCAGGTTGTTGGAGTACCATGGGCATGGATTTGTTTATTTCGCCAGCTAGCTAGAGCTGTAGTGTGCTACCATGATCAGTACCCTCCTCCCCCACAGGATTAGAAGGTTGGGGTGTGTATTTTTTATATGATCGTGTAGTATATTTTGGTGGCTCAGAAGCCCCATTTTTGTACATGACACTTATGTATTATGACACCACATTTTTGGACATATATGTTAATGAAAAATATCTATGATAATCAATTATTATTTTATTTACATGTGTAAATGTGTTTGTGAATGCTTATGGTCTGTGAAACAAATGCCAATCTGACACATAGTTAGCATATGAATCAGCAACTTTATTAAAATTTATTGTAATATGGATGTATGTTATGTTCTCAAATTTCCGTTCAAGCAACTTGACATGCAAGAACCTTCGTAACAAAGTCAAATCCCTAACATGATACAAGCCATTAAGCTATGAAACCACTAACTGCGAATCAAGACGTACCTCAAGAGAGTGAACACCATGTGAAATGACATCATGTAATAACTCGATAACGACACTATACTCTGCAACATTGTTTGATGAAGGTCGTGAACAAACCCCTCTTGAAGAGGACACTTGACCTGTAGGAGTATAAATCACCCAAGTAGCCGAAGTTGAGTTTTGAGTGTGGCGGCTAACACCATCAGGGAATCCTACATAAACCAAAGACTCTCTTGACATATGCCACAACAAACAGAAGCTAGTTAACAAACTCGATCACCATAGGTAGAACAAAACTACGCTATGCAAATGTACAATAATATACAACAAGTCAACCTTGGTTGAAAATCATACGTAGTACTTCTTAATATAGAGCCCATTTCTAGGCTCCGCCAAGGCCATCCCTTCATAATTGACTAACTCATAGGCACCTTTCTCTAATACACGCTTGACAATGTAAGTCCCATGCCATATGGGATTAAAATTTTCTGCCCCCAAGGGTTCCTTAGCTTGGTCCCACAAAATAACCAAGTCACCTTCACTAAACCTCCTAGGATGGACACACTTGTCATACTGAACCTTAACGTGATGTTTGTTAATCTCAAGAGCCACTAAATCATCTCAACACTACTCATCAAGATGCTCCAAGTGGACCAAACATTCTTCCAATGCAGAAGTGTCTGGTAAAAGCTCCACGGCTAGCTTCAAAGAAGGGATTTCGCACTCAACCAGTAAAAACGACTCCACCCCATGTATAAGCTGATAAGGAGAAAAATCGGTGGTAGTCTTAACCGCGGTTCAATAGGCCCACAAAGAAAGATATAACATGATGTGCCAATTGGTCTTGCTTTGTGTGATGGTTCGTTGGAGAAATGAATTAAGTGACTTGTTCACTTCTTCAACCTATCCATTTGCTTGAGGATAGTAAGAAGAGGAATTCTCTTGCTTATACCCTAACTTTGAAGAAAACTCTTCCATCAATTTGTTCTGAAAGTGCATGCCATGGTCAGTGACAAGCTACCTCGGAATGCCAAACCGGGTGTTAATCTTGTTGAATACGTAATGCAAGACTATCTCCTCATCGGATTTAAATGTGGGCATAACCTCTTCCCATTTCATGAAATAGTCAACAACCACAATAATATGATGGTGCTGTTGCCCTTTCACACACCTGGGTCACATGGCAGAAATCTTCAAGCCACTCGGTGTGTCCTTGGGGGCAACATCTTTTTGGCGCCGTTGCCGGGGATAAATCTTTTTTATTCCCGAGTACGACTTTTGTTTTCTTCCTTTTTTTTTGCTTTGTTTGATGAATGCTTAGAGTAGATCTTTAGTTTCATTTGGCGACTACACTGACTTTTTTCCAGTTTTATTTTTACAAAGAAAAGAAAAAAATAATTTTTGTGAAAAGATTTATAAATGCTTATTTTTATTTTTCACATGGCGACTCCATTGAAGGGATAAAACCCTGTTATCTCATAAAATTGTGAAGTTTTGTTGTGTGTAGATGAGCCCATGCGACATGTTAAAACCTTTAAAGCTCATCACTTGACAACTCCACCTTTTCAGTACAAGGTTTAATCGTTATATCAAATGGATACTATGTTGGATAAATTAAAGGAGAAATATGGTGCCCAGTTAACCTTAATGTTTCAACCTATCGATTTCTCAACTGGGGGATGCATATAATTGGATTCCAACATTTCATGGAGATTGTGGTGACTCGGCCATCTGGCATTTCAAATCTTTCCTTCAGTTGATTGATGATTTAAATATTCTTCATGAGGACAATATGATGGAAATGTTTGCTCTCACTTTTCAGGGTGAGGCCGGTTGTTGGTTCTATCAGGACCTTCCTAATAAATGTATAATTTATTTTCCAAGCTTCCGTTGGATGTTTTTAGAGCAGTGGCATGATGGTAGGGGTAGTATGAATGGTTTGAAAAAGTTCCTTGAAAAGATCTGTACCTTCTACCTATCTGGGACAGAGTATCACACGGAAACATATGATGGACCTTTTGCCATGATACAAAGTATTGAAGACTTGGAGTCACTTGTTGAAAATTTAAGTGAAGAGGAGGTTCATGATACTCCGGTCAAAAGGCATTCTAGTAGTTATTTAAGAAAGGAAGCAATTATGCATCTTTTTAAAGAATATGAGGTATCTCCCAATACATAGCAGGATTCTGAGGAAGGGAAAATCCAAGATGATCCTACTGAAGAGCTCCAGGAGGAGCCCATGATGTAACACATTGTTGAAGGCTCTCCTCATGTCACCATAGCTGAAGACATTGAAGATTTGGTGTATTCTCAAGTATGTTGCAATGCTAATATCTTTCCAGAAAGCCTTCTAGAGAAACCCATTGAGCAACACATCCCAAGTGATCCCATTGACTATGTCCAAAAAATTTCCTTGATTGAAGATAATATTGAATATCCTCTTCATGATATCATAATAGAAGCCTATAAAGAAACCTATGATAATATCAGTATGGTGTGTGATGACACTAGACCTTGTTCTCCTCATGTTGATGAAGGTTTGGAAAGTTTATTTCCTTGTAACATTTTGTCTGAAGAAGATTGTTATGAATACAATGAGGACATGGATAGGCAGGAGCATGATGCCATGGATGAAGAGTCCCCCACATATGACATGGATGGGAGTGATGACTATTGGAATTTCATAGATAATCCGACTTGTGAAAATCTTATGGGGAATCCCATCCATGATATATCCGACAATGGGAGTGTCTATTCAAAAATTTGTGGAAGTCCAATCTACGATACATCCATAGAGGGAAGCACAGATTTGGAAGCCTGGGAAAACCTTAGTATGGAAGAGGAGCATTCAGATATTTCACGTGATCATTCAAAATCATACCATGTAGAGCCGCACAAGGGCATCAGTAATGAAGACATTGAGAAACAGTATTGTGAAAAGTCAGATGTAATGCAGTCAGTGGAACATCAGTCTCAACCATCTTTTTCACATATAGAGGTTCCTTATGATTTGGAGCTACTTGGGGCTTGTGCAACAAGTTATCATTTGATAAGCCCCGATGATCAGTATGATGATGTAGTCAGTCTACCTCATCATTCTGATTGGTATATCAGTCCTATCCAGTCATGGATAGAAGCAGCCTGCATGAGCACATTCAAGTTTGGGAAGAATTTTTATGACATTGTTCATGCCTATGATCTCCCATCCATCCCGCCCATCCTGAATTATCACGCAGGTTTGCATTTTCTGAATAAGGTATCCTTACTTTGGCTGGTAACCAAAGACAAGGAATTTTTTTTTTATGTTAATTAAATGCTTAGGTGGTTACATTGGATTGCTGATTACACTTAACCATTTTTATATCATGCTTAGAGTAGGAAAATAAGCTCCTTGAAAAAGAGCACTTACTTTCTGCATTTCTACGTAGCTGTAATAAAACTTTGCTTCTTTTAGTTAGTTACATTTATTTTGTTTAAGTAAATCAGCTTAATGGTTCATTTGTTTTTTTTTTATAAAAATTGTGCTACTGAGGTTTTTCTTGTCAAGTTGAGATGTTTTTACAGGGTATATAAACCAGAGATTCTGGTGTTCTCGTATCCTCTCCTTGCCTTAAAGACCAGATCGAGCACACGTTCCGCAGTTGGAGCCAGAATGTTACCACTTAAGTTGTACTTAGTGGTTTTTATCAAGTGAGCCTGGTGAACCGGACAGGGTTAACTTGTTCGGACTACAAAAGACCTTTGGAAGTATTCTGGGAAGTGCTTGTTGTACTATATCACATGTTCATACCCCATGGGGGGATTGTAATAAATGTTCTAGCATGATAGTGTCTATAAAAGACTCGGTCTCTTAGAATTTATTTGTCAATCCGATCAGCCCAGGGTGTTTTTTCCCTTGGTTATTATTGGTTGTTGAATAAACGATTGATAATTTCTGAGTTTTTCACTCCATACCTCCAAAGTTGGGGTGGTCGGCTTGGAATTTAGGCCTATTGAGGGGATCAAATCAGATCCAAAGTTGATCTACAACTGTCTTCATGGGGAATTGCACCCTCTCTCTCTCCTCCATACGTGTGGACTCTCCTGGATGCTCTGTGGACTGATGTGTCAGCTCAATCAAGCCCCCGGTTGACAAGTAGGCTCAGTTCAGCTTCAGTTCTGCATTGATGAACTCTCCATCAGTTGATTTCACTTGATTCCATGAGGAATTGCACCCCCCCTAGGCTGGATGGCCTGTAATTTGTATATATCCTTCTTGAGGCTCCCTCTTCCAAGCTAGTTAGAGCTGGACTGAAGGGATTGCCATTGTAACTCTGTATTTGATCATCATTTGTGAATAAAGAATCTTTGGAGGCTATACTGTGTAGTGCACGTGTATGTGTGGATTCTCAGTGTTATGCTGCTGATGTGGTAGCTGCAATTTCTTGCCAAATTCTGTGCTGCTTCTGTGTTCTGGCTTCAAGGATTCAACTGAATCTAGTAAGAGTGTAAACTAGGAAAGCTAGATTGCTTGATCTGGTTTATCCATATGATGTATGCTCAAAAATTTCAGTTATATGCTTAAATAAGGTTATTTTGGCATGATCTTTCATTTTTGTTGCTTTATACATCTATATCCAGATCTCACGAGGTGTGTGCAGTCTTGTGTTATTTAGTTGCAGGTTCCCAATTGGATGAAGGTGTGGATCTAGATTGACACCATTCCTATTCAATAAGCTCAAGACTCTATCCCTTAGCACTCCACAAAAGGGCCTCCTTTCATCTCTCTCCATTCAAGCAATGATCCGACCTTCTCTCCTCTTCTTCTCATTTCTACAAAAAATCAACATTTTTACCCTGTTACTCTGTTCGTAGCTTTGATTTTGCTTAGATATATCATATTAAAAGTAATTCCAACATAGATCTATCTTATCAAATCCTATAGTCTATATCTTTCACTTAAAAAAAGTTTCATAAGCATTCTAGATTTAGCTTTAGGGAAATCGTCTTTTTGAATGAAAATTTAAAGAAAACTTGTAGATCACATGCATTAGATTTCCTTTCGCTGTTATAAAATTTAATATTCTGCAATATCAGTGCATATTTCATTGGCTGCACAAACAGCAAGCCAATATCCCAAGGAAAGCTTGCTTTCCTTGGTTCCTTTTTCGCCTGTTTAGCCAGTTTTAACTTCATTTTATTTTTGAGATAAGGTAGGCTGATCCAAAGGTACTATTAAAGTGATTTTGGGTGCATGTTATTCTAACATGCTTGCTGTATTTTATCAGGTTTGACATAAAATAAAGGAAGCTTCTGTCCGAAGTGGCCTCAAGAGCGTTCAAATCCCCCCCAGGGGTCTCCTTTTTCACTAAAATCTTAAATTTTTTGCAAAGTTGTAAGATCTTGGTTTCAGCTTGTATAAGGACCAATAATTTTTTGATAGTTCAGTTCGCTGATATTGTAACCAATAATAAATAAAATTATTTTTGGAATAGGCTCTTTCGAGCCCATTCCCCATCCCCCCTGGGGGGATTTGCGTCGGTGTCCTTTTCATCGCTTTCTGCTTATTTATTTTTTAAACTAGCATTGATCTAATTTGCAGGGTAGTATACTTGATTTTATTATTAATTTCATATTCCACTTTTTGTTTTTTCAAAGTAATCATAATACTTACCCCACGATTTCCCGATTGACCCGAAAGAGGAAAGAGATTCGTGGTAGGACTAATTAGAAAACTAGAATTGTGGATCTGTTTTATTTTTCATCATTTATTTATAAGCAATTATAAAATTAACCCCTCCTCTATTCCCCGATTGAGATCCACTTGGATCGAAAGAGGTTCCTGGAGGGTTTTCTTTTAAACAAGAACACCCAGTTTAAAACTTACTAAAATTGACAAGACTCCAGTGTGTATGCTCTGCACTTGGCTGTGGTTCATCTAATCAGTCAAGCTATATCAAAAGCACTTGGGTGACTAGTATAATTAGGACCCACTCTCCCCAACTGATAAACCATCAGGTGAAAATCCAACACCTAGATCAAACCTTTACAGTGGAAAAATACCCAAAGGAAGCGGGAACTTTTGAAAAGTGACCTCGGGGCACCGATATCTGTCACACCCTAATGGGTGCATTACGAACAATAGCCCCAGAGACTCCATTTCAGCCCACATATTCCTTGCGGGTAGCCGTGAAGGTTTAGTTTTGGACATACTCCAAGTACTCTCGAGTATATCTGGAGTCCCCCCTTAGCCTAATTTTAATCAACTCACACTTCAAACTTAACTTAAAACGTACCAAGAGGCAATTGCAAAACATTCACTCCAAGCACATGCAAGTATGTTGTTTCTATTTTTGACTCCATTCTAAGGCACTGGTTATTTTCTTGCTTTATATAAATATTATGTCTCAGCATTGTGCTTTCGTGTGTTCATCTTTTATATCTTGCCATCTTTGATTATCTATAGTTAAATTGCAAACTCCTAAGCAACTCATTCAATTTAACATCACAACACTAAGTAATCATCCTTAGTAACTTAATAGGGTCTACCCCCCTTGGCTTCGTTAGGAGTTGAGCCTAAATGGAGGAGTCAAGAACAAGGTGACAACCTTGACTCGAGATGTTGCCGCCTTTCACACACCTGGGTCACGTGGCAGAAATATTCAAGCCACTCGGTGTGTCCTTGGGGAAGTTGGGTTGCAATCCATAAAATCAACCCCCCACTTAGTGAAGGGATCGACGGTGAAGATAGGATGCAAAGGGGTAGGGTGAGAGCGCATATTCCATTCAAACATGTGGCAAGGGTGGAATCTCTTAACTGCATTAACGCAATATTTAAAGATGGACGACCAAAAATACCCTGCTCTTAAGATTTTTTGGCTGTAGAAATCCCAGATAAATGACCACCACACACCCCTCCACGAAAATCATTCAACACAACCTCAGCCTCCTCATGAGTTAAGAAACGACATAAAATGGAATCAACCCCACGGTGGTACAAAGTGTTATCCACAATGAGGTAATTCTTTGATACATGACGTAGTCGTCGATGCTCATCCCGTGAGAGGTGAGAAGGAACCTTGAAATTTTGTAAATAGACAATAATGTCCCCATACCATGGGTCAACAGTCAAGATGAGAAATATGTGCTCATCAACAAACGAGTCCTCATGAACCCCTCCTTCATCCAAACTTGAAAAATCTAGATAAGCTCAACAAAAATCAATGATTTCTTCGATTTTTCTGAAATAAACTCGAGGTCAAAATCTTGAAATATCACAATCCACTTATTGTATTTTCCCCCTATCATCCTTCGAGTGAGGACAAACTGAAATGGATTAATGTGAGCCACAACGAAAGTTTGTCGAAGAAGGATGTAATGTATCAAACGTTGAATTGCATGGATGGTAGCTAAGGCCAACTTCTCAACATGGGTATAATGAACCTTCACGTTAATAAGGTTTCGGCTAAGATAGTAGATGACATGCTCCTGAATCTCCTCATCTTCTTGAACCAATACCATGCCAATCATATCCTGAGACGTGACCACATATATCACAAATTCATGGTTGTAGTTGGGTGGACTAAGCACGGGGGTTGATGCCAAGGCTTTCTTCAAAGCATTGAAATACTCCTAGACTCACTCGTCCCAGAAAAATAGAGTGTCTTTATTCGAAAAACGCATGAAGCCTCTGGTCAAATGGGAAAAATTAACTATGAATATTCACAAGAAGTTCTCCATACCTTGAAAACAGTGAATATGTCTGATGTTATGTGGGGGAGACAACTGAAGTATTGCCTCAACCATCAAAGGATCGACCCTTATACCCTCCTTAGAGACAATGAATCCTAACAAGTGACCAACCTTCACGCAAAAGATGCACTTATGTGGATTTAACCGAATTTGATAATGATGACATCTTTCGAAAACCAAACACAAATGATAAGGATGAGGCACTCTCAATCGAGAGTGAGTAGCTAAGTCATCCAAATATACCTCAATAATCTGTTTAAGGTCATGAAAGGAAAAGTTCATGGCCCGTTGAAACGTAGCTCCGACGTTTTTAAGGCCGAAGGGAATTTTTCGGTATGCAAACGTGCCCCAAGGACAAATAAAAGCAGTCTTGTGTTGGTACTCAGGTTTAATTTGGATCTGATTATAGCCAGAGAAGCCGTCCATAAAGGAGAAAACTTTGCTCCCTGCACACTCATCCAAGATTTGTTCAATAAATGGCGTAGGGAAATTATCCTTAGGACAAGCTCGATTTAAATCTCTAAAATATGTGCATACTCAGATTATTCCCTGTTTCTTATCCATCGGAATAGGGTTTGACACCCACTCCGTCAATGGAACGAGATAGATGAATCCATCTTTGATTAACTTCTCTATCTCTTCCTTAATCGTAGGCACTTTCCTAGGATTCATTGCTCTCAAACGTTGTCAAACAAGCTTAGCATATGGATAGGTTTTGATTTCATGCTCGACAATGCGAGGGTCAATTACTGGAATTTATTCATACGACCAAGCGAACACATCTTGAAATTATTTAAAAATCTTGGTGTACTCTTTAATCTCATCGGGGGAACAATCCACCTCAATGTACACGTTTTCAATCTTGCTAGGAATGCAAGAAATAATGATAGGTATAGTTGATGACAAGTTAGCCATGTTCCCTTCAGCATACTTGTTAGGAGAGCCTAATGGGACCACGGGCCGACCAATTTTCTCACTAAAGATTTCCTTAAAGTCATCACGCTCAATATCATCAAGCTTAGGGAAGAAATAAGATCTATGATGCAAATCTCCCCAAGGTTGTTCCAACCCAGACATATCCTCGATAATAGCATCGTCCGATGGAAAGATGTCATCGAGGTAGTCATGTGAGTGAGATGACGACACTACCCAAGATTTAAATGCATAAGGGTCCTCCTCTTTTGTCTACGAAGAGGAAGGATTAGACTCTACAAATGAATCAAGATTAGATTGATAATCCACCATAGTTGTATGCAACGGCATGTCCATCTCGGTAGGTATAGAAAATTCCCTCAAAGTGCTCGAAGAAGGAATATTCCAACGATCCTCCATATGCGAAGTGTGGAAAGGAATTGAACTCAATGACGTTGAAGCCTTACCAATACTAGAACCTATCATAAGAACGGTCGCGACACAACTAAAATTTCCCATTAGCAAAGGATACATGCCCACCCCAATATTCTTAGTTGCCGGCTGAGGATAATTGATAACTGGGATTGAAGCTCTTGATAATGCTTTCGAACTAGAATTATCAAAGGATATTTGATTGACCGTCACAACCTTCCCATCTAAAGGAAAACAAACAACCCGAAAGAGTGATGAAGCAACTGCTTGCATATTGTAAATCCAGTTCCTACCCAGTAAAACATTATAGTCAAGGGGCGCATCGACCACCTCGACCTTGATTGCAATAGTCTTCCTTCCCAATTGGACCTCAAGGGAAGGAAGAATGTCGTGGGGTTGAAACGATCTTCCATAAAACACAGTTAACATGTTTCCTGACTTGGACAACGTAGGAGACCCCAACCCCTTCCAACATGACAAAGACACCACGGAAGCTGAAATGCCCTCATGAATCACTGTGTGCTTGATGGTGTTTTTTAGACACTCTACATGCACCAAAAGAGACACATAGTAAGGCAAGTGAGGCTGGACTCCATGAGTTTAAAATTTGATCATAAAAGGAGAGCTTCCATCAGCCACCCAAAGAGCAGACAACAAGGCTTTCCTTTGCGGAGGACAAATCTGAAGAACTTCTAATGCAGATATCGCATAAGGAGTCTGGCCCAAATAATTGATGATATAATAGTTCTGGGCGGCTTGGGCATTAGGATTGTGCCCCGAACACTTCAAGACTCCCTTAGGAATGTGAGGCGGAGCTTTAGGCTTATCACTAGGTTTTTCAATACATAAAGGGATCGTAGGTGGAGCGGGCTGTTTTCCTAGGTCGAGTTTTGACATACCATAATATTTATAATGAGTCACAACATTCGTAGCATTCACCATGTTAATGAAACCATGGCCACTAGCAGTGTCCTACGGGTTTGGAGTCCCACTAGAAGCACCACTAGGATCCATGGTCCTCGAGTTCATATTCTAATTTTGTGGTAAAGGATCCATGGTCCTCGAGTTCATATTCTAATTTTGTGGTAAAGGATTTTTCAGCAGTTGGGCCCTATGTGATGAAATTTGAGGAATCTTCCATCCAAGGGCACAAGTGAGTGAGGTGATCATCCCCACACAGCTTACAAGGAAATTTGACCTTATGCTTAGGTTTCTTTTCCCCCCATCATTGTTGTTGTTCTTGTCATTATTATCATTTTCATTCTTATTCCCACCCTTTCGATTATTTTTACCTTTCTTTTTATTCCATCCAGGTTGTTCGCTACCTTTCTGGTTCGATGATTGCATTGAAAGTACATCCACCGTTTGGGTAGGAAGAGACGAAGCTGTAGCTTGTCCTGACGTAGGCTGGTTAATAGACAAATTATTCATTTGGTTTGTAACCAAGATTACGGGTTTAGCACTCGTAGAGCTAACAATTCCATCAGCATGTGGCCCAAATTTAAGTTTAGGGTCAAAATTGGATCTAGGTGCGTTTGGTATGATCTCATACAACAGCCCAGATTGAGCATAAATCAAATCCAATTCTTGAGCTCTAAATATAGCTTGCTCCTCGTTTTGCACTCCGGATGTGGAAACATCCTTCGCTATGTAGGCAATAAAGACATGAGGAACCATTCCAAAAGGAAATCTGGTGGTATAAAGGCCTTAATCAATCTCTTCCTTCTATGCCACTCTTGAATGTGATAAGATATATGCGTGGCTTTGTTCTACCGAAATGTCGATAAGAGTTCAGTACTGACATTGTAACGCATGGGTAGCTGAAAGTGATTAAGGAAGGTCATAGCTAGGTCATTAAACGATGTATAAGTCCCCCCCAGGAAAATCTATGTACCACTTCGCTGCAGGCCCTGTAAGGGTGCGTTGAAATAGTATCAAATGAAACAAATCGTGATTCAAGGAGTTTGAAGAGCACCAAAGGTGGAACATTGTGACATTCTCACCAGGGTATTCACCATTCTTACCCTCAAACTTTGGAATGTATGAAGGAATCTTGGAGGAAACGACCAACCATGCCGGGTCATGAGCAACTGGATCATTTGTTAATATCGACAAGTTAGGAAGGTTTAGCATTGCAAGGAAATGGAGTCTATGTTTAGGCATTTGGTTCCAAGCTCCCTGATAAGGTTGGTTCACATATGGTTGATTATTATAGACACCATGGCCTTGGCCAGTGGGATAGTAACCTCCTCCCATTTGACCCATGTAGGGTTGCATATTGTAGTTTGGAGTACCTTGAGGCTGAGGTGCTATGAAGCCATAGTTAGGAGACTGATAAGTGGATTGATATCCGGATCCATAAGGTGTATAAGTTTGTCCATAAGATGTTCCATAGGATGGTCCATAATACTATCCGTAAGATGGTCTATAAGACTATCCATAAGACTTCCCATAAGACTTTCCATAAGATGGTCCATACCCGGCTGACACATGAGGAGGCACATAGCCTTGTGACACTATGGTGTGACTAGATGCATGATGAACATGGATAATGATATAACTCTGGCCCAAAGGACCACTAGAGTTAGGAAGAGGAAGTGTCGTCAAAAAATCATTTGAAGGAACCGGTGTTGAAGACAATGGAATATGGGAAGGGATGTAACTCATGCCCCCAATATTCACATGCCTAGGACCAGACCCCCAAACAGGAATGGTAGTGCTAGGCCAAGGATGCATGTGTGAGGAAGAATCCACTGCAGGGATGGAAGGTGTAATATGACTAGTGCTACCAAACCTCTCTGCATGGAAAGAAATGGAAGTGCACCCAGGCACAACACTAGGGTCAACACATGATTTGACATGGGGTGTCGGACCGGTCTCGGGAAGGTCTGGAACGCCATAACTTATTTTTCTAGTGCTAGCGGGTGCATGGTGAGTCTCACGGTTTAGAATATGAGACCAATACTGGTGATTTGCGTTCATGTAGCCCTAAAATTGTGAAGGATCATCAAGAGATGTCCCGGCCATAGAATGACTGGATCCCAATAGAGTCCCATATGTTCTTGAAGGTTCATCCTCCCAAACGGGACGAGGAAGGTGAGGGATATATGGGATCTCAGGCTCATGGTCACTCATGGTGTGTGAATCAAAGTGAGAGTTAGTTTACTTGGATTGTCTGGTTCTCTCTCCCAAAGGAGGAGGAGACGTAGAAGGCTGAAGTCTTGCTAAATGACAAGAACAGAGGAACACCGTACCTGAATCCACAATGACTAAACAAAAATAAAATACTCAATCTAACTACACAACCCTAAGAAAGCTAGCATACATAAAGTACACTCCTAAAAAATCTACAACCAAAAACAAGCAAACCAAGGGGAGGAAATGTGAGCTCCTGAATGCAGTAGGTATGTCTCTCCTAGGAGAGGCTTGAGACTCCCATACATTATAAGCGGAGGTTTGTAACTAATTATAGTGGCCCTTAGCTTTAATGCATAGAGCGACTCTGCTGTCCGACCGCTACTTGTCCAGGACACCTACATAATAACCTCTACAAGTACCCCACTATGATACCTAGGTAAAGAAACAAAGGTCACCCCAATATAATCAATGCTTAGGCAGACATCCTTAGGCGGGATCGACCATATGGGAAAGGTAGCAAAGCCCAAAGCCTGAAAGCACAACTGGTACCCCAAGGCTGCACCAATCAATACCTCAAAGGCCCCCAGATACAAATACAATCCTGGAAATATCTCTGGAACTCACAAAAGTGACCAAGGTCTATCCCAATCACAATTGCTCACGCTGCCTCGTGCTTGACTCCTGTGTAAGAGGAGATTCCTGAGAAACACTAATTATACAAGGATTTCTCACTCTCTCCTGGACAAACACCTAATAGTTGTTGTTTAGTAGTCTTGGAGAATTGACTCACAATGAACTATTCCAAGACTCTAAATCCTAATCTTGTTTGTGAACCTTATAAAAGAAAAATGTGTAGTTCATTTTAGTTAATCATTGATTTTAATGGCTGTAATTACTCAAAGGAAATGGTTGCAAAACTAGTGATATGAAGACCTAGAAGTGAAATAAAAGTGCACACCTAACAAACCATGCCAAGTGCAAATATTTATCGAATGAAAAACATGGTATGCCACTACATGAGATGCAAGTTTCTTCCTTCAAATGAGAGTGAAATCATTCCTAAATGAACACTTGACTATAATTCAGTAAGCAAAACCTATTGCAAGTACCATGCGAATGAAAAAATGCAAGGATGCATAATGATGCAAAAGCAAAATATTTTTGTGTTTTTAAAAATAAATGAGATATAAAAAGCACAAACAGACTCTACAATTCTCAGACCCTGCAACCACTCACAAACATCATCCAAGCAAGGAACCAATACAAAAGAGACCTAATGCATTAATCCCAAAACAAAAAAGAAGAAGAAATGAATGACAAGAACAAAACCTAATTAAAAACAAATCAAAAGGGGTCTCTGGTCAGAAACAGAGGCTGTATATAGACACCATCAATATCCAAGAAGACTCGAAAATAATCAAAACTCACCCAACAACACTCAATCCTCCATAAAAAACTCAAAATCAAAGCATACGCGACTGGATGCAGTAAACCTGCTTACATACACAGGAATTCAATAGAAAACCGCATGTATACATGACTGTAATGCAAATAATCACGCACAAGAAGAAAAAGGAAGAAAATAGGGAAAACGAATAAGTCAAGATGAAATTACTCCCGTGGGACACTACTGGGAAAACATACCTCCAGACCCGACACAGAAACTGAGAAATAAAGAGCAATTCAAACCCATTGAATACCCAATCCCCAAAGAAAAACAACTAGGAACCTCCCCAACGGAGTCTCCAATTCTGTTACAGAGAGAAACTTCCTATGGCTTGGGGGTACCACAAAAGATAGCATGACACCAGAAATCAATCTTTCCCAATATGCAAGAACAGTAAGCAAATATAACACTAAGGGATATCGAATCATACCTTATTCTAGATGGTTGAAGTAGATCCCTGTTGAGATTTTCCAATGCAATTGCAATTACAATTTGCTCTCAACAACAACAAAGAAAGCAAGCATGATACATATAAATGTGTTAGATCTATTCTAGCATATATAACCAACCATGTATAAGCAATTAAATACATCCATGGATTCAATATTCATATTCAAAATGCACATGAAATGGACATGAAACGATATTTCTATTAATAAATCAGAGATACAATAGTGACAAAATTTTTTGGCACTTTTGCGAAGCGGAGAAACCGAGTCCTCCACCGCTTCAATTCTCCATCTCTTGATAGCAAGCTCACAAAGCAAAGGAAAGCTTGGAAATAACACTATGTGATCCAAAGGACAAAGGGATGTAGACTCAAGTTTAAGCAAAGTTGAGGCAACAATGGACTATAGTTTACTTGCTCTCCAATTTCTCCTCCTTCAATGTAGCCAAGGGGTTCCTTATATAGAACTCCAAAGAGGTAATGGAGGGTCGAATCTGAGCATTCTCAAGGCATATGGAAGGCCAAGAGTCAATTTATTCAGATTCATATGAGGAAAAATCCAAAATTATTTGGACTTATGCACACATCCCGATGTACGCGGGTTTGAGGTCAAAAGTCACGTGTACACGCGAGTATATCTTTAAAAGTCACGTACAGGAACAACCAAGTGTTTTTTGGGGATGATCTTGGAACATCAAAGTATAATGTAAGTCCATGGGGTCTAAGGAGTCTGCAGAGGGACATGGAAGGCCATAAATGTGTGACCTACATGATGTGGTAAAATCATCTTTAATATTACCAGTTTCTCCCTCCTGGTGCTTGAGTGACCATGCTCACCATGGCATGAGTACCTCTAGTGAGAAGTATATCCTTTATACATCATGGGATGGTATATTAACTCATCACATGGGTGATTTTAGTAAGCATAAAAAAGTTATAATATTGTTCTAAGGATCTATTCTAATTTCAGTATTTATAAGACTTATAGCCTTTTGTTTGATTCTTTGACCTCAAGTAGTACATCTAAATTTAGATCGACTAGTATAATTTTGGTGGAAGTTCTTGTTGCACCGAAGAGGTGCATTCTACATCCCAACAGGGGAGAGATGTGTAACTCCTTCTGTCCTCATTCTAGAGTTGACATGTGTCTTTTATAAAATAAAAAAAAATTATTATTAAAAATAGTATGTCGGCTTAAATTAAATTTAAATTATTTAGATAAAATAAAACCATAAACATTGGATTACACATTTCTTAACATTTCCACTCTAAAAAAAGGTTTGCACCTTCTTAACATTTCCACTCTAAAAAAAGGTTTGCACCTTGAGATATTTGAACCCTCTCGGTGCTTGGTAGATCCCCTTTTAGATGAATCTATGCCAATCTATCTTCAACCCATAATTAGAAGTTCTTATGGACATCCACTCATAGATATGGACTCTCATAAGATAGTCAAACTCTTTGGCTTTCTGGCCTAATTTAAATCAAAGTAATCATGCCCATATAACACCATATAACAATATGTATCAATAATTTTTTATTATCTTTATTATAATTTATAAATAAAAAACATTGATCATAACCTTACAATTATTCTATTTGCACACTCATTCTAACATCCAACAATACGCATGGGCACTTCCATGGATAATAACATATTCATAAATTTCATGCTTTAATGTCATCCATTGATTTACATGTCATATATATAGTTATGGGTCATGGTTCACCAAGGTGCACACAAGAAGATTGTTTTGTTTTAAAAAATGATTATGTTTATTTTTAAAAATATGAAATGTGATAGTTTTCAATAACCATGTATTGTTTTATAAAAAGGAAAAAGGAAAAAAGGAAAAAAGAAGAAGTCATGACCTCCACTTTATGAAAAGGAAATGGAAATCATAAACTCCAATAAATGTATGGAGTTGATTATATATATTAGAATTTTATATTTTATTTATTTTTTAATTAAGTAAATCCAAGAATGAAAGAGAGTGAAAAGAGAAGGGATGATTTGTTAAAACATACACAATTTATATTATTATTTATTATTAGTGCATGATGATGTATAATTTTATTCATTAAAATTAAATATAAAATAGATTTATATTCATAATAAATTAACAAATGATTAATAATTTTTTTCCTTTATAATATTTTAATTAATTATTCTAATTTAAATTTTGTATTATATTTATAACACCAATTCATAATAATTATGATAAATGTAATATCAATATATTATAATAAAAATTTACTAACAATATATTTAAATAATTCAATAATGATACATTTAAATAATTCAATATTGATGTATTCAACTATTCATATGTTTAAATACAATTCACGCATACACCCATACCAACTATTATCTTCATGGTTTGGTTATTGCACTTTCTTTAAAAATGTGATTTAATTAAAAAGGTAATTATAACTTTATTACAAAGTTACTATTTTACCAACTATTATCTTCATGGTTTGGTTATTGCACTTTCTTTAAAAATGTGATTTAATTAAAAAGGTAATTATAACTTTATTACAAAGTTACTATTTTACTGTTACTATAATAATAATACATTATTTTTATGATCAAAATAATTATATTGATTATGTGAAAGAAAGCAATATTAGTGTTAAGCTAGTGCACAAAATAGTATATCAGATTTCAATCCTCCAGCTGTCAAGTTGATACATTTGATTATCATGTAATTACATGGATAAATGATATTATTTAATGATATAAAGTTAATAAGTTATCTTTGAGCTAAAAAAAATAATGAATTGAGAAGAAAACACTATTATTATTTACGTTTCATAAGATATATCCAACTGTATATCTAAGTTCATGGAACTAATATAATAACTGGAAGATGAAAAGCATCCAAACCTATCCCTCCCTCAATAATAAAATGGTTGATTGGTGGGTTCCCCTTCACAACTTATCCTTCCCTAAAGAATGAAATAGTTCATTGTTTTGTTCCCCTTCACAACCTATCCTTCCCTACAGAATGGTTGAACTTGCTAATAGTTGTTTTGATTGCATATTAGTTTGCGGGTCATTCCTACATTCTACCCAAAGTTTTGTTCATTCATAATTTCATGTGCATGTGCTATCCAATTTTTTTTTCCATTCTTCACTCAAGGTCTTATTCTCGGGCTAGCAACGGAATGCTGAAACTTCACATTGAGCATTGAATTAAGATCCATGAGCATTGAATTAATAAATGGTGACTCAATGAACTAAATTACTACTTTTACTGACCACCTTCTCATCACTACCATGCCTTCTCATCACCATTGTTGACCTCCTTCTCATTGTTGCACTGCCTTCTCATCTCCACTATGACATTGCCTTAGACTAGTTCAGAGAATCTCTTTGATTGAAAATATGTTATTCAACAATAGTACATGCATACTTACAAGTTGCAAGAACATGTATCCTTTGTCGTGGGCATTGAATATTATTAGGCCAACTAGCAGGCACTTGTTATTTGACTAAGATCAATCTAACCTCTGGACACCAAGTACGCATAAAGTATAGTATGAAACTCTTTCAAAGGGGTACCTAATATTGGCATTGGTATGAGTTTATATGCAGTTGATTTTTAAAATGGAATTGGACCTATAAGTGTGACATAAGGCTCTCTAATACAACTTTTCCAATGGGTTCCAAGAAGTAACAAAACCAAGGGCTGTAATCTCTATGTATATGCTAATATATTCATTTCGTTCAATGGGGACACACATGCCCCTTGATTAGGAGAGACTGAATTGTAACACTCCAAAATATATGCCACATCAAGACATATCAAGAAAACTTGTAGTAACCATGGGTGCCATACCCCTTTGGATAAAACCCTAAACCATTGTCTTCATGCCACATGGAAGAACATATTTTTGATTACGAACAAATAAAAGTAAGAGCATTTCTAATGGAGGTGTCACACACCTATAAAATCCATAAAAAAAAATAAAATCCTTTACTCTATTATTTCATTTATGTTTTCGTAACATATAAATGTTGGTCACAGTGTAAAATATTTTTCGTCACAAGTAATTATGCGTGTAATTTTAACTTGCATCAGTTCTATATTTGATGGGCAGGTTAAGCCACTTGGGGAGTTGTAATCAGTTTACGACGACCCTATAGAAACTCACCAAGGTGATGTTTTCGGTGCTTTTATGATTAATTTAAAGTTTGGGTTTCTAAGGACCTACTAATTAGAGGAAATTTCAACTCAAAATGGGCCTTTTAACTTTTATTCAAATTCCATGTCATCATGTGTTAGCCAATGAAATTGCTTTAAATTTGAAATACCTTATAGGTCTTAAACACTTTTTTAATATAAATTTGGGGATAGGTATCATAAAAAAAACTACTTTTTTTGTTTGTATTTTTGACATATCTCCCTTTGTTTTTACTCAAATTTCAATCGGGAGAGCTCGTTGGATGCGGAATTAAATTCTGCATCCAACTAGTACCCACTCGACATACTTTTGATGGACCCCGCTACCCCAAAAACAAGAAATACCTGAAAAAATGGAATGATGATGTCATCATTTTGTTTTTTCAGGTATTTCTTGTTTTTGGGGTAGCGGGGTCCGTCAAAAGTATGCCGAGTGGGTACTTGTTGGATGCGGGATTTAATTCCGCATCCAACGAGCTCTCCCGATCGAAATTTGAGTAAAAACACAGGGAGATATGTCAAAAATACAAACAAAAAAATAGTTTTTTTCTTTTCTTCCTCCAAAATTAATAAATATTATTTATTATTTTAACTATTATTTTACTAGTTCATTTTAGGAGGCCCATTTTGAGTTGAAATCTCCTCTAATCTGAGCCTTAAAGCTAAGTCTTGGTCCTAGATTCACCTCCACCCTCTTACTACAAGTTGGAAAGGGGTATAATATATATATATATTTATTGGAACCCTAGCACATGCGTTTGTTAAAGGTTTGAATAAAGATTTTTGTACTATGGTGATAAAAACCATAGTCATGACCCTAGCCTCAACATTACACATCGTGTTTGATATGTTAGGAAATGGCATCCAATATAATTTGAAGGGAGATACAAGGGTTTTCCAATGCATAAATTTAAGTTTTGAGCCAAGGAATTAAATATGCCATGGTTGCGAGTTGACAGCACAACTAGGCGCATTCAATGGAAAGTTTAAAAGCATGCAAATGTGGTCCGAGAGGGATCTAATCCCTCCACTTGTCGTGATGTCTTGCAAGGGTTTTTGCCAAGGGTTTAAACACGTTTTTACTCTGTCTGTGGGTTTTAATTATGCACTTGTTTAGTCTGTAGCTGTTCTAAGGGAGGAAACTCGACCATTCATGGTTGCTTGCACTCTCTCTCTCTCTCTCTCTCTCTCTCTCTCTCTCTCTCGTTCCTTGCACAGTGAGTTAATGGAAGTTTTCTACTTGTTTCTGAGGTTTACTTGAATATTTTTATTAGTTAAGTGGTCGCCATTATGGCCTTGGCTTATCTGGTTTGTCAGGCATAGGCAAGGAACAATTCCTTCTTCGAGATTTTGTGAAATATTAAAGCCTTCCATGTCTTCCTAGGTAAGAGATGTAAAGTCTCTGTAAGTTCTTGTTCTTGTTTTTCTTATAGGTCTTTACAAGAAAATGAAAACGATTTCAGTTCTAACTCAAAGTACTCTATTAGCGTGCAGGAAGGGGAGAGATAAGGGGAAAACAGGAGGATCTGACCCCTATCCCTCTCTGCGTTCGTTTAGGGTAAGTTTCAAACTGAAAGTTCCTTTTCTTGTTAAACTCAAAATATAACTTTATTCTTCCATTGTACAGGTGTATTTTGGGTGACTATATAAGATTTCAATCGAATTCTAGCTTCAATATTCCATCCCGTGCTTCGTTTGGTCAGGTAAGGGATTTTACCCTATCATCCTTATGAAAAATTTTTGTTACATAATTACATATTTTTTTAACTGTGCATCGATGTGGAGTGTAGGTTGGCTAACCTAGCCCGATGAGAGTGGTGACATGGTCACCTCCTCTCATGCCTCCTTCTTCCCTTCCAAAGGCGAGGAGATTCCTC
This sequence comes from Pseudotsuga menziesii, assembly GCA_001517045.1. Classification (NCBI taxonomy): domain Eukaryota; kingdom Viridiplantae; phylum Streptophyta; class Pinopsida; order Pinales; family Pinaceae; genus Pseudotsuga; species Pseudotsuga menziesii. The sequence continues at coordinate 1,021,728 of LPNX010828292.1, forward strand.
CAACTTTGTTTAAATTGAAGAAATGCATACTTAACTTTATTACTAGAAATCATACTAACATTCCTTATTTGTTTGATGTGCATGTATTCCCTGGTGTGGTCATGCTCGAGCTGCACCAATGGATCCATCGAAAGTCACATGGTAAGGTTCAATTAGAAAAAAATAGGTTACAATGGTTCCCCACTGGGTTCGCAGAACACAAGTGGATAGGTATTTCGCCACTACTGCGAAGATAAGTTAAAATATTTTATTTAAACCCTTGTGGGTCTGTACTAGCTTCGGGAAAAAGGATTCAAAACCTCTCGAGTTTTAAAGCGTTTTCATGCCATCCTATTCGGATGTAAATCTCGTTTATTCTTAATGATGGATGTCATTTAATGGGATTATAACCACGATATGTTTATCAGTTGGAAACTTATTGATAAAATTTGAATGTTATTTTCTATTTATATTCGATTGTGTTGAATAATATTTTGGACAGAGGCATGTATCACAGGGTATGGATACCTGTGAATAGAGACTATGTGTTTAAGTTGAAAGAATGATTTTGTTTTACTCTGTAATTAACTAGATATGTTTGTTGGTTGACTTATTAATCAGATCTTTGAGATGGATATTTATTAGTTGTTTATAAAAGAGTCTAATTTAGATTTAGTCCCAAATGGGTATGATTACCCAACTGGAAGTAATCGTATATTTGATTTATACTGAGTTAATAAGTCGATTTGGGTATCCATGATTTAATTGTTTAAGTGATGAAGCCTTTAGGCTCTATTTATGATAACTTATGCGACTGTCGGCAATCTCTTCGTTTATTGTTTATACTCTTGATTTTTTACTAGGGTTATTCAATTCGTGGTGTACTTAATAATTCCTTCTGTAAAATCGTTGTTTAACTATAGGTATTCTTGAAACAGAGTTTTTAAATGTGAATAAGTTATAAGTAATAGAGTCTAGATATAGAGATAAGCTCTGTATGAAAAAGCCTCAGCTCCTAGAGAATACGATTAGTTGAAAATACATTTTAAATGTTTTTAAGAGAAAATATGCAAGCATACTTTAAAATATTCCACTAGATCTATAATACACTCGTTCATATTCTTAGTTAGGCTTATCATTAGATCTATTCTAATCTGGGTACATAAGCCCAAATAAATATTATTTGAAATATAACTAAGATAAATAAACATGTGATTCTTTTACTAATAAATAACAATTTATATCAAATCATAACATAAAAAGAGGAAAAGGTTATGAACAGATGCATAATATAATTTACTATAAAAATGTATTTACGATCCACATGTCTATACTCAATTCATAATTTAACAATACTTAAATATATAAGAAATAGAATAGGGAACCTAATACCATTGTCAAGAAAACATAAATGAAGTTTTGGTTCCTCCCAACCAACTCCTAGAGCAGCCAAGTATTACTTATTCCAGAACCCTTGAGCTTGTTTACTAAACCACAAGGACAAAATACAATCAATGCGCCATCTCTTGCATTAACATATCAATTCCCCGTCCATTTCCATCCTCCTGCTTGCTTGATGGACATACTATTATATAGTATTTTTCCTAAGACTTGGTCATTTATGAGCCTCCTTCTCTTTATCACTCCATAAGGAGTCTTGACTTGATTTTGGGGAATATGCCTCCTGCATCACTTGAGTTCTCACTCAATAGCTTTCGCCACTTGTCTTTTCCCCTTGTGGGTTAGAAAACACTTTGTTAACAAATACTCCAATTCTTATTCCTCTCAGTATTTTTAATTATTAAATAAAAAATAATCCCTTACATCCATTTTGAATTTCTTGTCAAAATATTTAAAAATATATAATATTCAAAGAAATAATAAGTTGCAATTATTTGGTGTGTTACATACACCTCCCCTTAGAGGATAACACCATCCTCGGTGTTATTATTTTCATGTATTCAATATTCCATTATTTTATATTGAAATAGAATTGGATACGCCTCTCACATATTAATATTTGATTCCCAAGTGGATTCCTCTAGACTAAGGTGCTTCCATTGCACCTTGACTTGTCCGATGGTGCGGTTCCAGAATAAAATTTCTCTCATGTCGATAATATGCTCTGGTTCCAACGGAAACTTTCCTTTAGGTTCCACCTGTTGTAGAAATAATAGATCAATGCTATGATAAATTATGCTAAGAAGAAGCACATGAAATAGATCTTGCTACTAAGAATTCTCACAAGCATACACAGGAAAAATAGAGAGAAGAAAAGAGATTGAATCACATGAATGAAGAGATGAATATTGGTGTGTATCCTTCCATTGAATAATTATGAATAATAGTTTACATAAATAGTACATCCCTCATAGGAAAATCAAATTGTATGGAAACAATTCATAAAGCTCAAAAAGGCTGACTTACCAAAATATAGCAAACCCCCATAGGTGGCTAAATCACTTCCCAAATCTATCAAGGACCTCAAGAGTTGGAAAAAGCATGAGTGAGTTGTCAAGGAGATGGAAAAAACATGCTAATCCTTGAAAATGGAGAAAAAATAATGGAGGATGGTTTGGAAACAAAAGCTCCCAATTTCCTAGTTGACTAGCTTTTATCTTGTCCATAGAAAAGCAGGAAAAGCAGAAAAAATAGAATAAAGAAGAATCTGTTGTAAAGTCCTGTATACTAATTTTGGATGGTCAAAAGGTGGTCAAGATCAACCTAGAATTGGAAATAAATCATTCCTAGGATATAGATGGCATGTATTGACTTTAAGGTGCAAGTGGATGCCAACTAATTAAGCTAGTGGGTGAATAATTAATCAAATAATGATTAATTATTTTATCTTGAGTTGTGAGTGGGTTTAATATATTCCAACACCTATATAACATTCCATTAAATCACATGAGCAGCATCATGAATGCATTTCTTCAAAATGGAAACATGAAAAACATTATGTACTTTTATTGTAGGTGGTAATGCTAACTGATATGCTACCGGTCCAACTTTTTCCAAAATTTCAAATGGACCACAATACATGGGTGCCAACTTCAAGTATATTCCCAGTATTAGGGATATTTTCTTGGGTTTTACCTTTATGTATACATGTTCTCCTACCTGGAACTCTCAAGGAGTTATTTTCAAGTCTGCATAACGTTTTTTACTGTCTTGGGCAACCTTCAAATTTTGTTGTACCTGTTTCACTGTTAGTTCCATATATTTCAACAATTTAGGACCTAACATTAATCTGTTGATGAGGCTACTCCAAGAAATTGGAGTGTTACATTTTCTTCCGTAAAAAATTTCAAATGGACTCATTCCAATTGAAACTTGGAAATGATTGTTATATGCAAATTATACTAAGTGCAAGTAATCTTCCCACTTACTAGTTGTATGCATTATGTACATTCTAAGTAGATCTTCTAGAATTTGGTTTACTCTTTCAGTTTGAGGGTGATATGTCGCGTTGAAATTTAATTGTGTGTCTAGTCCTTTAAACAAGGCCTTCCAAAAATTCCCTATAAATTTTACATCTCTATCTAAGATTACTACTTTAGGTACACCGTGTAACCTTAAAATTTATTTCATAAAAATATCAGCAATTTTTACAACCTTATAAGTATATTTTTTTGGCATAAAGTGAGCTGCTTTACTTAATTTATCCACTACGAACATGATTGAGTCGTGTTGTTTGAAATTCTTAGGTAAACTTGTTATGAAATTGGCCATGCTGATCACTTCCCATTTCCATTCTAGAGTGGATAATGGACGCAGTGATCCTGCTGGATGTTGGTGTTCAACCTTTACCTGTTGACATTCAATGCAACGTGCTAAATATTCTGCTACTTAATTTTTCATATTAGGACAAAAGAAGTATTTTCTTGTCTTAGTAATCATTTTCTGATATCCAAGGTGTCCTGAATAAGGTCGTTTATGTAATTTTTCCATAACAGTTGCTTTAATTTATATCGATTTATGTATATATAATCTTCCTTTATGTAGTAATAACCCTCTTCCATTCAGACTAAGATCTATTTTTATTTGATTCCTTTCATTTTCTACGGTCTTTTCTTTTATGTTTTGATACTCTTTATCAAAATTTTATTTCCTAAATTTGATTCATAGTTGTTGTTGGCATACATAAAGTTTGTGTGACGAATTAAAGCTTCTACAACTTTATTCTCTTTCCCTTTTATATGTTTTATTTAAAAATCATATTCGCTTAGAAATGAAAACCACCTAGCTTGTCTATCATTAATATTTTGTTGATCAAACAAGTATTTTAGACTTATATTATCTTACATCAGTAAGAATCTTCTTTCGATGAGGTACTTTTGCCACATCTTTAGCGTGTTTATTACACCCAAAAACTATCTTAATGCTCGATCCCTTAAAGTCCCTTTCCCAAATTATATTTTGGGGAAGTTATTGCTCAATTCCAGGCATCCTGATGCACCTTGCCTCTTGGCATAGGGAGCCATACAGGCCTGGGGCCTCTTGTCCATTGACAGGGTGCGCCAATGATACTTGCATCCTGATCAGAAGTAGTGTCGACACACTAATCCCACTTGCAAAGAGTGCCAGTAGTGAAAAAAGGGAAAAAAAGAGAAGATTCGAGAACCTTCTAGATGAAATTCCTCATGGAGGATGATCCCAATTGCTTGGAATAGGTGGCACTCATTCTCCTATCCCCTAGGTATCATTCCATGCATTCCTCCCAAAATATATCAACCCCTTTGGGCTTCCTTTGGCCTATAAAATAAATCTACATGGAATATGTGGGGGGAGAACCAATAAATTATCTTCATGTTGCTGGAATCATAGTTGGTGTAGGAGGAAGGAATGTGTCACAATGAGTGAGGCTTGTAAAATATTTTAGAGTGTGTGTAAGAGTGGTGTTGAATGTATTGTGATATTGAAGATTCAACGTCAAATATTTGGTTGTAGCTTCCTACTCTTTTTATTATCAGTACAAACATGTTCTCCTTTTCCATAAACAATTTGTATTAATATCAGATGTTTATTAATTTTTTCCTTGAGTATTAGTATAGATATTTGGATTATCTTGTTGCTTTTCATCGAAAGGAAAATTGCATGAGCATTTAGATAATTTGAATCTTTCAATTTACTTCATATTCCACAAACATTCACTAACCATCAATATAAAATTGAACGATAGCTTAGGTTAAAATTATTAGTAATTCAAGTGATAAGTTAGAAGACATGTCCCAGATATTATAAACATATGAGTTGTTATTTCTTTGCATGCACTGCATCCCAAGGATCGTGTGGTTCTTCCACGTACCAATTAATATATCGAACTATTTTTCACGTACCTTCGAGGTATATCGAAAATTTATTCACGTACTCGATAGTATATCGAAAGGCCCCTTTCGAACGGTTGTGCATCATACAAAACTAAAATGGGATTGAGCTCCCACATATCTTGTGTATATAGGGATACTTTTCTAGGAATCGATACCAACTGAGAAAATATTTTTGGTCATCTTTTTGGAGCAATACATTGAGAAAAACACTCGGGGAGCTACTACGCACGTGTCGTCCAAGTAGTCGGGTATTCAAGCAAGGGTATGGTTCCAATCCTTCGTTTTTCATTTTACTATTGGACCCTGTGGTATATCATGAGTTGTGACAACTTGACAATCCTAGTGAGGTTCCAACTTATCCCAACCCTTCCTATCACTTAAGTTTTCTTGTGACCTTAGTTTTTGTAGAATTGTTTGTGCGTTTTTTTTTTAGTAGTGAATATTTAGAGTAAAAGTATTTAGCTAGCATTCCAGCTGAACCACCTATGAGGATATCTCGTAGATTGCAAGGTCTACCACTTGAATTTCCTCCTACCATGGAAGAAAGACAAGGGGTGACCACATACCAACCCACCACTATTGATCATTCTGTGGAAGGTGTCCCTATTGTTGAATCAGTAGAAGAGTATTATTCCACCAAGAATACACCTACCTCTACATTGGTATTGGTACAATTACCTCCTTCACGTGATTCAACTTTTCACTTCCCTACATTAGGCCATTCTGGTGCACATGATTGGGTGTTTTCCCCACCCTCAGATGACCTAGTGGTGACGAAATTTGGTCCAACTACTTCGTTTTGGGAGACTTTCTTGGGATGGACCATTTTCGAGTACGACACTACTAATTTAACTGATGCCACCCCCCCCACATAGTTCAAGCTTGTTGTTATCTAATGATGAGTATTTTAGACCCATCCGTGAGATGGTTTCCAATTTACATGTAAGTGGAGAAATCATTAGAATGAGAAGTGTTTCTCCTTTTCCAAGTCATTCGAAAAGAGCCACTCCTAAAGACCACCATGCCCTTGTTCGGTATAATATTGCACTGTATCTAGAATATCGGTCCAAAGTGTAGTTTACTATGATCCCAGTTAGTCTTCTATCCCTTCCCAACAAGTCCAAATTCTCCCTTCTATCCCTAGTTCTCATGTTAATCTCGTCACTGGGGGGCAATCAACTAGACCATCCTTCTCCACGACCATGAGAACTAGTCCAAATCATAGGAATCATGATGCTACAGGGAATCCCATGGCTGGGAAACCTTCCAACACTAGAAACATAGTAGTTCCTTCCTCCACACTAGGAAAACCAACGTCCAACCAACCCACACGGGGATATCTTCACCCAACAGGCAATGGTCACCCAAAATTACCAACCTGTTGCCTTGGGAAATTTTTTTCCTGGCATCCCTTATCTTGGTAACCCTAATATCCCATGGGGACAACCTAATTTGTCAAATGTCCCTACTTACAGAAGCTCGTTTGTAAATATTTACGGAATCCCATCCAGGTTTCTCCCATCTGGAGGTCTTCTTTGAGGTCCCCCATCCGAGGACCAATCGAAGGCCCCCCATATGGAGGACCATCATCTAGAGGTCCTCCCTATGGAGGAATTCCACCTAGAGGTCCTTCATATGGAGGTCGTCTATATGGAGGTCCACCACCTGGGGGTTCACCACTTGGAGGTCCATCGTATGTAGGCCCACCACCTGGAGGATCACCATCTGGGGTCCCACCACCTAGGGGCTCACCTGTGATTGGTGCCACATTTGGAAACCAACCTCAAATTAACCCACTTGTGATTGGAGGATCATCGTTTCTATTTTATCAATATTCTTACGACCCTACTAGTATTCAAATTCCTTATCAATATTACCAGTATCTACAACCAAATCAACAATTACCCTTTATGGATACACTTGATTTTCCAGAATTGTCGTGTTTGATCAATGATCATATTCATCATGATCCTTCATGGCTTGCTATTCTAGTGAAATTGCCTTCGGATATACCTAAGTTTGATGGAAAAGCTAGTGAGAACCCCAAGAACCATGTAATGACTTATCATTTATGGTGTTCGTCTAGCTCTCTAATGGATGGATCAATCCATTTGCGATTGTTTCAAAGGACTCTCACCAAAATCTCCACTAAGTGCTATATAGAATTACCTAAACAATATTTTTGGTATTTTAACACCTTAGCAATGGCATTTTTAACACACTTTCAACTCCCAATCCGGTACTAAAAGGGTACATATATTTTAACTTCCCTTCGTCAGACCACTTCAACAAATATATACGATCATATGAATGAGTCTTTGTTTTCGCCCATTTCCTGGGATGTTTCTATGGGAGGTGTCATCATCGAAGGACAAGCCATTAGCCGAGATCAGTACCTAGACTTGGTTTATTCCCAGTCATGTACTATTTATTATTTGATCTTGCATGCTCCCTGTCCTACTTTGGACCCCTCAAGACCTTCAACAGAGCCACCCGTTGATGGTGTTCTTGGCTCTGTTCAGACACAATCAACGACTAAATCCCTGAAAAATAAAAACCAACTTGCTGGCCAGGCCACCAAAAATCCCAAAACCACCCCTCCTCATGTTTCCTCTACTGAGGTAAATTCCATTCAATCCTCATAATCTTCGGGAACGAATAATAAATAGAAAAAGTATGAAATTCAACAAGAGAGAAATAAAACACAAAACCCTAATGACGAATCCAAGAATAAGAGAAAGGAAAACCTTCCCTATCTCACATGTGGAGGTGACCACTTCAGCAAGGAATTTCCTCGGTGTGAAGAGGTCAGTAAGTTATTGAAAAATTCTCCCACCCCGTCAATCTTGGTTGATCCTTTCCCTACCTAGCAACAATTGATCGACCATCAATATTTGCATGGGTCTTCCTCATCCTCTATAGATGAAGTTAAAATGGTGTCTAGTGAAATGGTTAATATTACTACCAGATCCCAAACCTATGACCTATCTCCATAAAAGAAAGACAATAACACTCCATCGGATAATCCTATAGTTTCCACTCCTCCCCCTACCAAGAATCTTCATATTGAAAAACCTGTCCTCGACAATTTTTCTCGACCGCTAAAGAGTACAATTTGAAAATCAGTATTTAAATCTATGATGTTGTCTTACAATACTACAATGTAGTTGAATATTTGGCCCAAGCACCATGTTCTATGTCTACCCTTGAAGTACTCCAAACGTGCCCTACTCAAAGGAAAATCTTGTTGTCGGTTCTCGAAGCTATGGATCCTGAAATAAATAATGTTATCACCTTTAAATTGGATGATTTTAAGTCGAGAATCTCCCATTAGTTATATTTTCAACTATCCATGAAAATTATTGGGAAGAAAGTCCATCATGATGTGTTAGACGAAGGTGCCTTGAATTTTGTCATGTCTCTGTCATGCTAGAGAGATATTGGTTCTCCCGAGATCAATCGTTCACCTACGAATTTGAAGGCCTTTGACGGTCATGGTTTTCAGCCTTATGGAATACTACCCTCCTTCCTAGTTGAACTAGGTGAGGAATCGGTGTCCATTCATATCGAATTTGTGGATGCTACGTTAGACTATAATCTTCTCTTGGGTAGGAATTGGTTCTACGCTATGCAATATGTTGTATCATCTGTGTTTCGAATAGTCCAATTCCCATTTCAGGACAAGATAGTCATAATTGACCATTTATATTTTTGTTCCCCAGAAACAAGTTCTAATTCTGCCAATAATGTCCCGCTTTTAGCTTCTATGGCCCCGCAGTACCAGAATGTAGGGGTAGGTATTCTCAAATATTCCCGACTCATGGGAATATTTCCATTAGCTAATCCTCCCCCTACTTAGACTGCATTTGTGAACATGATCTCCTCTAAGAGTCATGACACTTTAGACAAAGGAAGATAAATTGTTGATTTGACATCGTTTACTCATTTCAAAGAAACTTACTAGGCTATCTATTCCACCAACAACCCCACTATTGATGATCATCTTTTGGTGGGATCGGACCCTTATCATCTACCATATTGGTTATATCCTCCCCATATCTAGATTATATTTTGAAAACTCTTTCGTCAGATGAATCAATCATGGAATTCATGTATATAGAAGAGATTCCCTAGAAAGACCATCATCGTCAATCCTCTTTCATTCCTAGTTAACATATGGTAGAAGATAATTTTGAAATAATGGTTTCATATGATATTGTAACTATTCCTTAGCCACTGGTACTCATCCATAGTTTGAGGGTAATCTGAGTAATATTGCAAATACCGTTTCGTTCGATATATTAGTGAAACCGGGAGTTGTATAAAATATTCACATAGGCCAAAATTATTTGACTTCAGAGCATAGGTCTTATACAAACCTTTTCAAGGAATTTAGAGACATTTTTGCTTGGACATATGAATAAATTCTAGGGATAGACCCTTCGATCATGGTTCATGATATTAGAACTTACCCTGATGCCAAACTGGTCCATCAAAAGTTACTTCAAGTTCATCCATGGAAAGCATCAACCATTAAAGAAGAAATCAAGAAACTTCTTAAGTCTAGGTTTATTTACCTCGTACCATTGAGAGAATGGGTTTCTAATGTTGTCCACGTTAACAAAAAACATGCAACAATTAGGTTTTGTATCAACTTATGAGACCTTAATAGAGCTTGTCTTAAGGACAATTTCCCTACTCCTTACATCGATCAAATCATCGATGACTGTGCCAGAAGCGTCATCTTTTCATTCATGGATGGATTTTCTAGCTATATAACGATAGAGATACTCATGTCTGATCAATATAAAATGGACTTCATTTTCCCATGGGGGACCTTTTCCTATAGGAAGTTACATTTTGGCTTGAAGAAAACTGGCACCACCTTCCAACTCTCTATGTCTTATGCTTTCCATAACATCAAACACATCATGGAACCTTACCTCGATGATTTTCCTGCCCACTCGCAGCATCGAAATCATCATGTTGACCATCTAAGAGCCATTTTTCTTAGATGTTTCCATTAAAACATACGATTGAATCCACATAAGTGTGCTTTTTGTGTGAAACTATTAGATTGTTTGGCTTCACATCGGTTCATCTGTAACTACACTGAGAAGACCCATGGTTTCATGTTTCTATTAAAAAATGACACACCCTTTGTTTGGGACGACCTTGCACATAATGCATTCGACACTCTTAAACACACCATTATGCATGCAATGGTCCTACAACCACTCGATTATACTAGGGATTACTCCTTGTATGTGGATGCATCATTAACCACCATCGACATGGTACTAGTTCAAACAAATGTACATGAACATGAACATGTGATTTTCTACCTCATTAAGAGTCTTCTCTACTTTGAAACTCGCTATTCACAAGTGGAGAATTTAGCTTTGGCCACAGTCATCATAGTACATAAATTTTATCACTAGATCCTTCTCCACACCACTACTATGTATGCATACTCCAAAACCATGTATTACATATTGATTCGTCAAGTGCTTGGGGAAAATATTCTTGTTGGATCCTTATTCTCCATGAATTCAAGTTGGAATTTTCCAAATCCAGTTCAAACAAGTCTCTGGTCTTCGTGGAACTCATGTGTGACCTTCCCCATATTACTAAGGATACACATCCCTTTGATTCATTTCTAGATGAATCATTGTTCCTCATTAGCACGTATGACCCCTGGTATGGATACTTGATTCTCTATCTCCAGACTCAACGCTTCTATCCTGGTGCAACCCAAGAAGAACATCGTCATATTCATCATCACGCCAAGTACTATCTTATCATTAATGATACATTGTACCGTTGTGGCATTGATGCAATATTGTAGTGTTTCTTAACTCACAAAGAGGCTGAAGTGGTTTTAAATGATTGTCACTTTGAATCTTGTGGTGGTCATCTTTCTGGGATGGCTACTACCCAGAACATTTTATGCGCTGGGTACTTTTGGCCCTTGATCTTCAAATATTGTATGGAAGCTGTCAAATAATTCCCTCCCTATCATCTTTTCATATCCAAAAAGTGCACCCACCCTGCTCCTTTGCATCCCATCATAGTTGTCAGTCCATTCACAAAATGGAGCATTGATTTCATGCGCCATAATGCTACCTCAGTCGGGCGACATGGTTACATCATTGTAGCTGTGGATTACTTTACAAAGTGGGATGAGGCTATACCTACATATGCCAAAGACAAAAAAATTCTTCCCTATTTCTTTTCAATCACATCATTATTATATTAGGAGTCCCTCAAGCTATTGTGAGCGATCATGGTTCACATTTTCAAAATAAATGATGTCAAAACTGAGTGCCAAACTAGGTTTTTGTCACAATAATTCTACAACCTACTACCTGCAAGCCAATGGCCAAGTTGAAGCCATCAACAAAGTATTGAAAAACATGCTTCAACGAATGGTAGGGAAGGTCAAATCCAGCTGGCACTTACAATTGCTTTCCCTTTCAGTTCGTGTATGGGATGGAGGCTGCTCTCCTAATAGAATGTGAAATCCCTTGTCTAAAGCTTATCATAGAATTGCTACCCAATACCACTCCAGAGGAAGAACAGTTCTTATACTTAAACAACATCGACGAGACTATCGATATGATACCTTGGAAAATGAGGTGCATACATGATGAATTAAAGCTCAATATGATAGATCCATTCAACCTCTCCTCTTCAACGAAGGTGACCTGGTCTTGACATATGACCAGAAACATAATAAGTTGGGGGGTGGAAAGTTGGAGTCCATGTGGCATGGGACCTACGTTGTTAGTCATGTCTTAGAGAAGGGAGATTACGAGTTGATGGATTATGATGGAATACAACTGGGTGAGCCCTGAAAAGGGCTCTACCTCAATAAATACTATTCCTAGGTCATCTAGGATAGGTTTTCTATATATAGTGTTTATAGAATGTTATGTGTAGTTTGAAGTGTGAATTTGGTGTAAATGTAAGATGTGTCTTAGGTAAGCCTGCTTATGTAGTGTTATGTTTAAAATGAATAGATGACCACTTATTTCAAATTTGCGGATGGTTCTAGTTGTTACACCTTGAATCTTACATCAGCAGCTTGGGTAGTGTACTCCCCTACCGACGATCTGGTGAGCTCAGGAGGAAATTGTTTAGGTCCCGCTACAAACAATATTGTAGAGTACCATGTAGTGATTGGTTTATTGATTGATGCTCTAGCTAATTATGTCAATCAAATTAGAACTTACTTAGATTCAGAGTTAGTTGTGCATAATTTAAATTGAGTCTACACCATCTGGAACCCCCTACTCCTTCGTACGTTTCAAAGAGTTTGGATTTTGGAGAGGTCTTTTGAGGATGTTTCCTACCATCACATCACGAGACATTTAAACACAGTGGCTGATTTATTGGAAAATTATGTCTTGTATTGGTATCTAGCTCATATTTGAAGTTCATTTTAAGTTTTGATTACATGCATAAAATCACATAAAAACATAAGTAGGAATTCATACGCATAACACATCGCACACACACATATATGTAAATAAAAATTTATATATATATAAACTAGTAATGAGATAAAAAATAGAACCATAAGCTTTTAGTTCACCCAAAATATGGAGCTATCAAGTCTCTAGTACATAAAACAGGAAAAATATGAAGCTTCGAAGCTTTCAGTATAAATACAATACAAAAATGAGGAAGCCACTCTAGACTAATCCTCATGCTCATGATAACACATCACATCATGGGCCACTTGGAAAAGTATCCTCCCAAAGAGTTTGGACACTCTTGCATTATGACGCTAATAACGCCTAAGAAGATCATCAATCAAAATGTCAGGAACTCCCATAGTCAACCGTTGAAGGTTGTCTTCAATATCTTGAAGCTCTTCTTCATCCTCCACATTCTTGAAAACCATCTCCCTTACTCCCCCTCATCTCTCGATGGACGAGGATCTTGTTGGATGGGAAGGTCATATGTCTACATAATAACATTGTATGTCTCAATATCATTCAAAATAGAAAAAAATAAAAAACTAACACAAAACAAAAACACATGGAATGGTATTCTTCTCACCTTGGTCATCCCACTGATCGCCCTTAGGTAATGGGAGATCAAGGTCACCCTTGAAGTTCTCTCATGCATAGGCATAGTATTCAACCATCAATAGTTGGCCTCGTAGCCAAAAAAAAACTGCACCATATGTGATTGTGGGCCCTCCACTTCCTCCATGCCGCGCCATGGCATCGACCCATCTCAACATCCTAGGATCCTCAGCATCCAGCCTGTTCAAAGGAACCTATGGTCACATCAAAGGAACCCTCTCTAAGAAGAAGGACACCACTATTTCCCCATAGGAAAATTATTTTAGTTTACCCCTTCAGCACTTGGTCAACTGATTCTTGAGGATTACCAACAGCCCCTCACTCCATTTGAATATGGTGGGAGCCATACATTCCATCTGATATAGCATAAGCGCACATGTATTCTGGTGGGGAATCCTAGGGATTTCTTCCCACTACCTTCTCTATTATTAAGGGCACGATCCTCAAAATTAAGTCTATGATGTGTTTTATAGGTATTTTTCCTCCTTGGCACCTAGTCCCAACCACACAATACTCATATATAAGGTCGTCCGGGGACATCTGTGCACCCATGGGGCCTGTAAGCGCCACTGGACTCTCCCTTTGGAAAAAAGAAGTCCTCGACATCGATAGTCAACACATAAGTCTCGACCTAGAAATGATGTTGGTCTGGATCCCACATTCATATCAAGTGTTCCAATAACTGCACATGGGCCCTCATTCATGGGACCTTGTAGTATTTCAGAAGCCCGCACTCCCTTAAGGATCTCACAGTCATGGGATCATTCACCACTTTGGAATCATCAATATCATGCTATTTTTATTTCCTAATCACTATCTTGCGAGTTGAATATCTATGGAACACCCATTAGATTCCATATCAACAGGTGAAATTCAAAATTTTTGCTTGGATTTTGGTTTTTAAGGAGGCCCTCGCCGCTGACGCTCATTCCCTAAGGGAAAAAAGAGATGAAACTCTTTTTCGTAAGGAACAGAGTCCCTTAGGCATTCTTTCCCATTTCGATGGGTGCACTGGCGCACCTCCCGAAGGGGAGAAGAGCGTTAGCCTATGTGCACTCTTCCCCTTGGAAAACTCTCCCCAAAACACCAAAAAACAAGATGAAAACAAAAAAATGAACCATAAAAATGAAGAGGTGAGTGTTAGCTATTACCTGGGCCAGAAGTTTCGATCAGAGGAGGCCCATAGATCACGAAATCTCCATAACAAAATCCTCTCTTAAGCATAATTTTTTACCCAAACACAATAGTAAAAACAAAATGGTAAAAAAACTTTACTATTCCACTATTTGTATGTTATTTTTTAATTTTTTATTGGAAATAATTAGTGGAATAATTAAATATTTAGGGTTTTCTTCTTGTTTTTCTATAATTTCCATGGTAAAAATGTTCTAACACAATTTTTGGATATTTCAGGGTATTGTTGGACTTTCTTGGCTACAAGTGAGTTTCTTTTTGTCTTTTTCACACTCTGGTTTAAGTTGAAAATGTATCGAGCACTTTTTATACCTCCAGTGTGCTCATTATATACCTAGTGAAGAGGTATTGAGTGTGCTTTTACTTTTTTTTAGACTCGTTAAAATGGATTATGAAAAAAGGACCCCTTATGAGGTCAACTTTAAGTTCTTTTCAATACTCTTTAAACATGAAAATATTTCCAAGTGAGCTTGAGTCTTTCCCGCTTATAAAAATACTCGAAAGGTCATCTATCCCTTTTTTAGACAATTTAGACTCATTTACGAAAAATGTAAACTCTAGTTTATTGCAACTATAAGAGTTCTCCTAGGCATCATTATATACTTTTTCGGGCCTCGGGGACTAAATCTACGAAAGAGTTCACCTGGACTCTTCTTAGTCATTTCAGAATCTCTAAACATGAAACAACCACTAAGTATAGTTGGACACAATGGCCACACTGAGAGGGGGGGGTGAATCATTGTGAGAGAAATTTTAAAATTTTGTACCTTCTTTTAATCAATCAGAGTATATCAATCATTATGTCATCAATTGCATAATCAAATTCATCATGAGTCATAAGCACAGCATCACATCAAAAGAGACACAAGAATATATGGAATTTAGATATTTGTGTATTATACATGGAAGACAACAATCTTCTTGATTACAATAAGCACCAACTGACAAAAATAACACCAAATCTCATAACAGGAACTATCCTGGTTTTCTTAGCTCCAACTAAGAAGGGTTTGAGGAGTCCAATCCTCAAGTGCAAGATTCTTTTTACAAGCAATCATATGGATCTATTACACAACCTCTTAGCATTGAGGATTGGACCCAAGGTTGTGGGAAGGCGGAACCCGAGGAAACAACAAAACTGATTTAGGAAAGGAAGTTGGCTTATCTAATTCCAAAGAGGGATCTCTCACATATACATAACAAGGCTAGATTATATTGTTACCAGATGAATTTCGGAGGTTGGGGGTGGAAACAAAGCGGAATATGTTGGGCAATGAAGTCACAAAAATATCAAGAAATGCAGAATAGTCTGCGCAAATAATGTCCGCAAGAGAAAGATAGCACTTCGGTCATGGTCAATATGTCAGAGTCTGGTAATAACTGAGGGAAGATGACAACTCACCGATGTAGAGCACCATGAGGGTTAATTCTATACAAATTTTGGAGGAAATATTTGGTGGATATCGGAGACAATGGCAGGAGCATATGAGTATGAATTCCTAACCATTATACACTAAGTCTACGACATGAAGAAAACATAATGTAAAGAGGAAACAAGAAGTACATGCACGTAAGGAAAGAAAAGCACAGACTGCATTTGTTTGCATCCATATCTATTTCTTGTATTAACTTAGAGTCAAATTACATAAGAAACAAAAAACCTCTTCAGGTTCCAACCAAAACCAACAACCCTTTCTCCCTCGGCGGGGATTATTTTTATAATGCTTCAGCCCCTGAGGCCAACCTCGAAAGAAGGCAAGAAGTAGGTTACAATCGTAATCAAAATTCAAATAGAATTAGAATGTGGCATACTCACCATGGTNCCTCGGCGGGGGTTATTTTTATAATGCTTCAGCCCCTGAGGCCAACCTCGAAAGAAGGCAAGAAGTAGGTTACAATCGTAATCAAAATTCAAATAGAATTAGAATGTGGCATACTCACCATGGTTTAAATATACAAAACAAAACATTATGAAGAAAACGCACATGCTGGTTTCAATGGAAGTGCAATGCTTCTGGTCTTGGGCTTGCTTGTCTTGAAAAAGACGGCTCAGGGCCTCCTTTGGTAATTTGTCACTGGCTTGGTTCGTACCATCTAACTTGGTGTAGGGTCTACGATGTGTCTTTTTCCTTTCGAGACTATTTGTGTTCATTTTGTGCTCAAAGGAACCTTTTTGCATGGGCTTATAGCTGGAAAGAAGGTTTGTGTTCCTTCTGTGTTCAACCTTCTTCCTTGCCCCCCTTTCTCCTGGTAACACTGTTATTCAAGGGGATTTAAATAAGGGACACACTTCTTCTAATAGTGTTGGGTCCTTGAGGAGGTTGGTCATTCTCATTCTTCCACCCCTCTTAGGAGGGAGATCCTTCTGCAGATCGTATGACGTGGCACACTTACGACCTCATCACCACTCCAGATAAAGTTAGAAAGTGGAATTCACAAAGGTGGTGATGAGGAATTTGGAATTCTTTTCCTCCCATATGAGAATTTGCTCCAATGGGTCACCGCTAGTAATGGTCAACACGTGTTGCGATTATGGAGACTAGGACCCTGTCCGGATGCTTTGGAGGGATGCCCATTGGACAAGAAATTCCAAGCATGGCCTCAACAGGGGTGTGACCATCTATTAAGACAATAATGCCCTCACCAGCCCCAGGAGGTCCATATAATGCAATGAACATCCTTTCCATGACCTCGCTAGTGCTGAAAGGATTCTCTAATACAATGAACGTCCCTACCCCAATGGCTAGAGCCTTTTCGATACAAAAATCAGGGAAATTCCTGGATCCATGCTCTCCCAGAAATAACACTCCTTGAAAGATGATATTTCCAAACTAGACGAACATCGAGGATATTCTCTAAGCTTCCCAAAACTATCAACAAACTAATGTTCCACCACCTTAGCTTCTCTTCCACATTCATCCAGTATATGTCTCTTGGAGGCTCTGAAGTATGGTGTTTATAAAGAGCTAGAAAATGGGAAACGACGATGACCCCATCAACAACTTCACACACTTTACTGTTGAGTACCATGATTACAACATGCGTAGGAACATGGGTTCAAGATCTTGTATTCCTACTGAAAATCTAGTCACGCCGTCTTTTTTGCTACAGTGCCACAATGTTGGCTGCGAAAGAGACCTCTGGCATTAACTCACATCATCGCCCATTAGACTCCTGTCACATGGACTTGAAATTCCTTACCCTTTGCCTTTATTGATGATGAAGTTAGAATATTCATCATTTTCACCATCGCCCTATTCTGTGTTGAAACCATATTGGCCTTTATGTTTTGATTATCATAATTCTTTCTCGGTTTTTCACATTCTCAATAAGGTGAACCTTTGGGTCCAGGAGGGCAGTTTTTCCATGGAGTCGATCCCTTGCCTACAAACATGTTTCAAATGGTGTCGGGGTGCTTGATTATCTATCACTTCAAGCTCTTGTGCGATCACTAGAGAATATCCTGCCAATAGGATAATTTTGAACTGATCAAATCATACACGAGATCACCTTTTCCATCATAGGCGTTCCTTCCTACAACTTTTATCGGGCAGAAACATTTTCAGCCTTTCAATTAGAATTCCTTTGATATTTACTGTCCATGTGTAATGGAGGGATACTTTTCTCAAATCCATGAGACGGTTTGTCTCGTGCATGTCCCATTAGTGGAGAAATCATCCGTCGTAGACCTTTCTTTGGCAAGATTTGCACCGTTGAATGTTATCTCCCTTTTAACCCATTTCATGGATTTAGGGAACAAGACTTCTGTGAGCGTTTTAATCTAGTGAAATCAATCTCACCCGCTGATCTATCTTCTATTGATCATGGCCCTCGGAACCTGTGTTCTCTTTAGCACCATTTCATGAAAACGCAAAGGAAATTTGGATCGCGCCTGTGGTATTTGCAGAAATCATTCCGTCCGTTGATCTGGTTCATTTCTAGATTGCCACCGTAGAAACTCCATCCTTTTTAATACAGTTATTTTTTGGCCACCCTGTGACTGGAATTTTTCATGCATTTTTAGGTTGTGCTTGATCCATCTTACCTTTTTCATCATCTTACGCGGAGCAAAAAATAGTGCTAACAAGGGGCTCTAACTAGGGATTCTATCCTCCCAATGAGGTAGCAAAGAAAATATTAAATTGAGCACATAGATCTATGGATCGACACACAACTCACAAGAATAGATCATACGATTTACTCAGCAATTGAAGAATGAAACAGTGCAAAAATGGCTTGCAACTGTGAATGCTTTCATTAATAAAAAGTAATTAGATTCTAATTACAATGAATTACAATGGCTAAATAACCACAAGCAATTTGAATCCATGTGAGGAAATTTGAATTGATTAGACTCTACTTGAATGAATGGTTAATTGACCTTGTCTAAATCATTATCGGAGGACTGAATGGTTAACTGACCTTGTCTAAATCATTATCGAAGTTCATCGGAGTTCTAAATCACAACTTAATGTCTAATTTAGTGTTAACTAATCCTAACTGACTGTGGTAAGTGAGGAATATGCCTCTCCTTCATGCAGCCATGCAAACCTAGCGCTAATTGAATGTAGAGGACTAGAACTGAATGTAACTGACTCCTAACTGAGCTTGACTAGTTAGCAACTCAACTCAACTGACCTGGGTTGGTATCAGCACTCCCAGTGGCTCCTAAATTTTAGGGATTGATATAGGAGGATCCTAAACTGATGCATGCAAGTGCAATCAGTGGAAATAGTCCTCAATTAGTGTTCCCCACACTTTAGTAACTGGAACATGTGCCACAATTAGGTAAAGTGGACCCAATGGTGCTAGTGACTAAAAACAGACTAGATGGACTCCCGATTTAGACATGAATCATGATTTAGACATATGACCAAATTGGAGAAGGGAGGATTAATAATCATAACACCCCCCCTAAATTCTAACTTGGAAAATATGTGGTCCCTGGTAACTAAGACCATAGGTCACCCATTACATCAAGTAAAGTAAAGTAACTGCTCAATACAAGGAGCTGGGGAAAAAACCACATGGGAAAAAATCCCCCCTCTAACTAAGCAGATAGAATCAGGATTCAAGTTTGAGAAACTTGAAAATGTGTTGCTACAATATCTGTGATGTAGCGAAGCAACATGCATGGTGTTCTGTGCACAAGTATCCTGTGGCTTGTCATGTAGACTTATCCATCTTCTCCCAAAATGATGATGGAAGGAAGGAGGAATGTAACCTTTGTCTCTTGCTGGATGAAGAGGTGTATGATCATCTCTATTCTTATGAATGTAGTGAGATTGAGCCCTTTCCATGTAGCATCTTACAGGGAGTCTGTTGCATCTCTCTGAAGGAGGTTAGATTGCATGACATAGTGCAAGGGTCTTTCCCTTCTGAGTGTCAGATTCATTTCCAGTCATCTTCCTAGCTTCCAATTTGGAAGGAGGGACTGGATCTAGATCTGAATCACCTTGAATCTCAATCTCATAAACTGATACAGTTGGATCTGCAATACTAGTGGAAATTGCAAGAGATGTAGATGAATGTTTTTGACCTTCCCTTGCAAGTGGTTGCTGAGAGTTCACTGGTTCTGAAAATGGCATGAAGTGTGAGAACTCATATGCCTTGGAGGCATGATTTGCAGCACCCTTCACTATGATGTTCCCAGTAGAGATATTTGTTATCTACACTGAGTCAGGACCAAATATGAATCGCTTTGGATAGCTAGTATGAGTGATTTGGTATACATATAACAGGTTTGTAGCTAGGGAGGGAACATAAATCATATATTTGAACTTTCCATGTTCAAGCTTGATAGAGCCCTTCCCTTTGGCTTGAACTTTACTACTATTTACCATATGAATACTAGGACCATCAAAATACTACAAGGAAGAGAATGATTCTCTGGATGCAACCATATGATTGGAAGCTACGAAATCAATGAGGAAGGCATGTGCTGTGGAGTAGCTAGCCTTCAATGCATGGCATGTCTCTTCATATTCTTCAGTTTCTTCCTTCTGTTCAGCCTTCCTTGCACTAGAAGGTACAGTAATGTTCTGCTTCTTTAGAAGAAGAGGCATCTCATCTATTTTTCTTCTCATACAGGTGCTTTCTGGATGAAATCCCCTTCCATAGTAAGAACATAGTGTCTTTCCTTTTCCATTCTTCTTGCTTCTCCTCGAACCTGAAGGCTCTTTTGACTGCTCTTTCTCTATAGGAGACTCATCCTTTTTCTTCCCTTTGTCATTCGCTAATTTAGGTCCTCCTGCAAAAAGTGCTTGATCTCTGGAAGATCAAATGATCCCCATTTGGATCAACTTGTCATGCTCCTGAGTGAGAGATTCAATGAAAGATTTAAGGGTAGGCATCTTCCAATTTGGAGTAGAGATATTTACAGAATGAAATGTCGATACAAATAATGAATAGTCTGTACACAGCTTGGAGAGGATGGAAAGGATGAGTTGATCATCCTCCTTCTCAACCTTGCACAGATTCAATTGGAACACTAGATTTTTGAATTTTGTGAAGAATTCATTGAGTGTTTTGAAATTGGATGGACTCAAGAGAAATAAGCTCATTCTTGAGCTTATAGACCCTTAGATAATCCTGCTTGTCAAATAATGAGGCAAGCTTATCCCAAACCTCCTTGGGAGTCTTCAATCCATTGATGTGGAAGAAAAGATCTTGGAAGATTGAGAGGCACAAGCATCTGTAGGATTCATCAAGCCTATTCCAATACTTATCTTTGTCAATATAATGAATTGGATCTTTCTTTGCCTCCATTGTGATTCTAAAGAGTCTTTTAGAGTGTAGCTGCATATCAATGTCCTCCTTCCATGGGTGATAGTTGAAAGGAGTGAGGAGCTCCATTAGAGGGGCCATCTAGAATGCAGTGGAGAGGACTAAGCTACTGTAGTGAATGCTGTGAAGGAGACTGAGCTACTTGTAGAGAATGCAGTGAAGAGGAATGATAAACCTAGAAATCACACAATAAAACAAAAAAAATAATGTCAACAGTCTGCACTTTTGGAATTTCCTTCACACCCAGCATAGTTGATCAAGCAAGCTTGATCAACAATTCCTTAACTTGGGATATTAAGCGTTAGATTCTTTGTTTCTGGTGCAGTACTGGAAGGAGCAATTTTTCTCAAAAAAAATGATCCAAGTATGGATATATAGTAGGAGGAGTGCCTTGTCCTTCTGAGGCTCTAGTACCATATTAAATTGAGCACATAAATCTATGGATCAACACACAACTCACAAGAATAGATCACACAATTTACTCAGCAATTGAAGAATGAAACAATGCCAAAATTGCTTTCAACTGTGAATGCTTTCATGAATCAAAAGTAATTAGATTCTAATTACAATGAAGTATAATGGCTAAATAGCCACAAGCAATTTGAATCCATGTGAGGAAATTCGAATTGATTAGAATCTACTTGAATGAATGGTTAACTAACCTTGTCTAAATCATTATCAGAAGACTGAATGTTTAACTAACCTTGTCTAAATCATTATCTAAGTTCATCAGAGTTATAAATCACAACTCAAGTATCTAATTCAGTGTTAACTAATCCTAAATGACTATGGTATGTGAGGAATGCACCTCTCCTGCATGCAGCGATGTAAACCTAGCTCTAACTGAATGTATAGGACTAGAACTGAATGTAACTAACTCCTAACTGAGCTTGACTAGTCACCAACTCAACTCAACTGACTTGGGTTGGTATTGACATTCCCAATGGCTCCTAAATTGTAGGGATTGATCTAGGAGGCTCCTAAACCGATGCATGAAATTGCAATAAGTGGAAGTAGGCCTCAATTAGTTCTCCCCACACTTTAGTAATTGGAACATGTTCCCCAATTAGGAAAAGTGGACCCAATGGTGCTAGTGACTAAAAATAGAATGGATGGACTCCCGATTTAGACATGAATCCTAATTTAGACATATGACCAAATTGGACAAGGGAGGATTAATAATCCTAACAGAAAAACGTAGACCAACTGCCAAAATCCATTGGGCGGCTCCTCCTACTTTGCTGTAATCTTTAAAAAATGCTCCAAAGGGACAAAATGAAACCAAATGACAGGAACAACTAAAAAAATAAGCCGATAACTAAGAAAAAACTACTTATAAGGGAAATGCTCATCATGTCGAGCTTATATAGATCTACCTACCTAACCTATCTATTGGACATCATCACCTGGTTAAGTAATTTCTGACTTCTAGTGAAGACAACCAAGCAAATGGTCCCAGGAATCCCATTTCATTTTGTGTTGGACAAAGAACACTACTGAAAAAATCAGTGGCATGAATTTATAAAGAAGAAATTGATCTTTACAATAAGGACCTAATCATTCATTACCCTTTCCTAGCTGCTCCATGTAATCCGCCAATGGATCGTAGAAACCTTGATGGCTCTCGAACTCTCCAACTGTTAGTCGGACATGACAAAGATGTTCCAATTTCCACTCTTCCAACATCATGCAGAGGCAACATCTCAAAACAATTTGGGAGGTGACCTTTTGATATTTTGTAACCATGGCATCAAATTTCTCGTGTGAGATTCCAAAATTC
Organism: Pseudotsuga menziesii; assembly: GCA_001517045.1. Classification (NCBI taxonomy): domain Eukaryota; kingdom Viridiplantae; phylum Streptophyta; class Pinopsida; order Pinales; family Pinaceae; genus Pseudotsuga; species Pseudotsuga menziesii. Next base: position 1,044,893 of record LPNX010828292.1, read on the forward strand.
ACAGCTTGATTTCTCATGAGTGTCATGAAGAAAGAAGCGTTGTGTTCCTCAATAGAATCGGGCCCATCTAACTCTTGGTGATCTTCCTAGACAAAAAATATTTCCGTATAATCGGGGGCATGACCATAAACAACACTACAACATCCAGAGAAATTTTTCGTAGGATTGTCTTGGGGGGATTGTTCAAGAAGTAATCTCTCAATCTCGTAATTGGGCAGGTTTCCAAAGGAACGATGTGCAAGGTGCTCCAGGAATTTTTCAAATGATACATCATGGTCTTGGATCTAAGCCTCAGGAACTAGAGATCCATCTTTCGAACTTGCTCCAGCAAGAGCGCAGTCATCTTCCTAAACAAGGACAAGAAAGCAAAAAATTTCCCCTTGATACGAGGCATTTAGGTTTAGAGTGCATGGAGAGATCTTGATATCAAAAACCTCGTCTCTTTCACAGTTAAGTCTTGGACCTATAGGCTCCCCAACTATTTCCTTAGGCATGTCATTCCAGTAGTCATCTTCATATTCATTGTATCTAGGTGCACCAAAATCTTTCTCAAGGCCACCATGGATGCAAATTTTAACAGGATGATCGCAGTCCCGGAGGAATGAACTGAAAAAAATACCCACATTTCAACCCCTGTGTTTCTCTTCTTTCTGTATACTGGAGGGAGGTGTATTCCCCTAAGGAAATTTATCTTTCACCTCACGCACCTCTACCCAGTTTAATTCTTCGTCATTTTCATTAGTACTGCCATAGTCCGGGACTCTTCCCGATAGTATGAAATTTTCTTCGACCTCTAGCGCATCATAAAAAATTCTTAGTAGTGACACCGATTTTATTTCCAACAGGAATAAATAAAAATCGAGAGGAAAAATAGATGCATAATGAAACTTTGCAGCACCCTCTAAGGGATAAATTTTCTTGGGCATGCCGTAATAGAAACTCGTGAACCTTTTGTTGAAACTTGACATATCTTCGCCTTTGCATTTCCTCTTAAAATAAAAATCTGAGAGAATTTGGTCTAACGATTTCCTTTCACCCCAAAAATCTAGGAATATACAAGAGAACTCCTACCACGTATTGATGGATTTCGGTTGCAAATGCCTGAACCATTTTTTGACACTGCCTTGCAAAGATTGGGAAAATGATCTCATACAAACATCATCATGTTTTATCTCAAAAAGGTCAAGAAAATACTCAAAATCTTGTAAATGTTTCTCAGTTGTAAGGCTTTCAGATTCTCCATCGAACTTAGGGAGGTATTTATAGTGTTTTACAAGGAAATCATGAAGGATCTGAGGCAAGCGAAGAGGCATGTATCGACTTTGGGTATTGGCTGCAACAGATTCTCGTGGAAAAGACATTCTCTAGGAAACAACATCACGAGGCCCATCAGGTTGCCTCTTAATGTCTAGGGTCTCACGAGGAGGGTCTAGACTAAAATCATATGCACAGGATGAAAAAATACCCTCTGTTTGCAAGGAGGGATAGACCGGAGTGAATTTACAGCTTTGATTGGGGAAAAACAAGCCATAATAGATTATTCTAGCAAATCTAGGAAAGGAGGATGAAATATTCACAAGAAAATCCAAGAGGTCCTGGAAAAAATTGAATCTTAAGTAATTTTCCTTTTCTTCGAGCCTACTCATGTTTTTTTATCGTGAATCCACCTGCGTTGCAGAGGTTACCAATGCTCTGTAGGGACTTGAATTTTAAGATTGCGACATTGGTGGAACTGCCACAGTACTGGGAACACGAGTATTTGGAAATCCTTGGGTGAAAGATTTATTGTATTCTAGATGTTTGGCTGCCATTCACCATCGGTAACCTGATCTATGGCACTGTTGCCCATGATTTTTGGAGGATTTGAACCTTCCTCCTCATATTAGTCCTTTCGATGGTCGATCTCCCCAGTGAAGTCATTCTTTCAAAACTTTAATGTGGAGTCACCAGGGAAAATGATGCAACCTTTTTTCACATGCATGGGCCTTTGTTTTCTCACATAATCCCTTTTCTCCTTTGAATCTTTGCCGTTCTTCCTAGGGATGATTTTCAATTTCATCCTCGACAATGATGCCAGTTTATTAGCACTTAGGATCACACCCAAGGTTGCAGGAGGGCGGACCCCGAGGAAACACCAGAACCGCTTTAGGAAAGGGAGCTGATTTCTTCGATTCCAGAGAGGGATCTCTCACATATACATAGCAAGGACATATTATATTGTCACGAGATGAATTTCAGAGGTTGGAGGTGGAAATGAAGCAAAATATGTTGGGAAATGGAGTCACAAAAATACCAAGAAACGTAGAGCTGTCTACGCAGATAATGTCTGCAAGAGCAAGATAACACTTTGGTCATGGTCAATATGTCAGAGTTATTAAATTGAGCACATATATCTAAGGATTAACACAAAATAGGTCACACAATTTACTCAGTAATTGAAGAATGAAACAGTGCAAAAATAGCTTGCAACTGTGAATGCTTTCATTAATCAAAAGGAATTAGATAATAATTAAAATGAATTACAATGGCTAAATAGCCACATGCAATTCGAATCCATGTGAGGAAATTTGAATTGATTAGAATCTACTTGACTGAATGGTTAACTAACATTGTCTAAATCATTATCGGAGGACTGAATGGTTAAATCATTATAGGAGTTATAGGAGTTAAATCATTGTCTAAATCATTATAGGAGTTCATCGGATTTCTAAATCACAACTCAAGTGTACAATTCAGTGTTACTAGTGTAACTGATTGAGGCAGGTGAGTAAATGCGCCTCACCTACATCCATCCATGCAATCCTAGCGCTAACTCAGTAGAATTGAATGTAAGGGATTAGAACTGAATGTAACTAACTTCTAACTGAGCTTGACTACTCACCAACTCAACTCAATTTATGGAGGCTGGTGTCGCCACTCCCAATGGCTCTTAATTTGTAGGGATTTATCTAGGAGGCTCCTAAACTGATGCATGCAAGTGCAATCAGTGGCAGTAGGCCTCAATTAGTGTTCTCATCACTTTAGTAACTGGAACATGTGCCCCAATTAGGACAAGTGGACCCAATGGTGCTAGTGACTAAAAATAGACTAGATGGACTCCCTATTTATACATGACTACTGATTTAGACATATTACCAAATTGCACAATGTAATGTCCCCATTTTAAATAATTGCATAGCAGGAAAATTCCATCAATCCTACTAGTTCCCTAGGTTGGGTGGAAACATTGGAAAGTTAATAATGGAGCTAATAATGGTGTTTAGACATTAGAAGGAATAAATATTTATTTAATGGATTTAATTAAATGAATGCAAGTGAAAAAATAAATGGCTATGGAGAATGGAGACACATGGAGACTATGGGGCCCACTCAAGCTAGAATTCCTATGTTAAATGGCATCCTCCTCTTGCAATATCGAATCTATGGGAAGCCTAATGTTTATGTATGGATTATAAGGTTAATATAATTTTCCATATACTTCATAGGTATAATTTGGGATGAATTGTAACTTACATGGGGAGAGGAAGATCCAAATGGGAGTTTCATGGACACTTGGCTAGATTCCCTTTACATTTATGACATCTATGACACAAATGATGGAGATTCTATGACAGTTATGACACAAGTATGATATGAAGGATGAAATATAACATATATGACATTTCAGGTCTAAATATACCATCCAATAGATCTCTCATGTGAGTTTGGGAAGCTCAATGGGCACCTACTCAAATTTGGGGAAGGTGGAAGGCTAGGAAAGAGGGGACACATGTCAATTCATGAGCACACACTCTAATTAAACTTGGATTGAGTTTTTGGGTGGATTTGGAACCTTATAAGGCTAAGGAATTTTATAAAATATAGGAATAAACCAAGAGAATGTCCTTTTAATCATTTCTGAAATTTCTTGTTGTGAAGAGAGAGAGCTAGTGGATGACTAGTTCATGCTTTAGCCAATTTCGAGGGTGAAAGATTCCCATCCTAGTTGGTGTTGGGAGAGGCAAATAAGGAATTTAAAGGATATTCAATGGATTATTAGTTACAGGTTCAAGATACAGCAGCTCATGGACACATCAAAGTTTAGTTTGTTCTTCCCTTCATCTCAAGTTTTCTCACCATATGTTAGCTCAATGGAGTGAGACGCACTTGGTGAGATATTCATATATTTGAGGGAGATTATCTTGATCCAGAATTTTGTATTCTGATTTAAATTATATTTTATTTAATTTCAGAAATCTCTCAGGTCGAAAGGCCAATAAATCTCATGTATTATTGCTCAATAATGAAGAAATAGTGCCATTTCCCCACTACCTTGTTGTAAACTCTTGTAATCTTGATGAATTCGAATGGATGTGTAAAATATTGATGATTTATGAATGAATGGAATGTAATTAAAGAATATTATGGGTTTCATTTTCATTAACTGATAATTTGTGGCCATTGGGTCGAATTGCATAACCATTGGAGCAACTACACCTCATTTTCCCAAGGGTCAAAAACTAGTTTTTTATATCTGATTGAAAGAAGTGATAAAATCCATGGGAGGTATATTGGTTATGCATATGAGTCTCTTATAATTTATCATACACATAAAATTATTTAATTTCATAATTCAAGTGTATTTATGCACATTTTGGAAGCCATTTCTATCACTTACCTGGGGGGGATTTGAGCCCAAAATTGCCAATAAAATCCTCTATCTTGTTTAGAATTTAGTATAGACTTATAGAAGTGTTTAGAGGGCCATAATACATCCATGAAAATAATATTTAAGTTATTATATCATTCATACACATTATATGAATATTTGGAAGCAATTGGTATGATTTGGAGACCAAGACACTAAAACTAGTTAAGAGCCAAAATTGTGAAAAAATTGGAAAATTGGGCATTTTGGTAAAAAAAAATAAAAAATGGTCATTACAAGTGGTATCAGAGAATGGTATTGGCACCTGATGTGGTATGATATTTGTGATGACAATAATTTAGGGACCACCATTATATACTGAAACCCAAAAGTTCTTTTGTTGAAGAGGAAACTATGACTAGGGATGAAAAGGGAACCTCATATGATGGTGAGTAGCTTATAAAAATTATGGAACCTATATTTGAAGAAATCATTAAGAATATTATGAAAGGATTCAAATTTTAGGCTATCCAAAGTTGGGAAAAATATATTGATTTTAAGAAAACCAAGGGGGAAAATGCATCAGCTTGCTTGAAGGAGCAAAAGGAGGAGACCCATTAACCACGTAGTTCTGAAATAGGTGAAGTAGAAGAAGTAGTACATGAAGAGGATCGAAATTCACTCCCAAGTGACTCTGAAAAATATGAAGAGACATCACATGGGTATGAATAAGTTTCTATTGAAAATATTGAATATGAACTTGAAGAGATCCAAACACTTGATGTGGTGGAAGAGGAACTTGAATTGTCTCTTAATGAAGGTTATGCAATTTTTAAATAAGATCACGATTCCTCTACATTGGAACCAATATATGACAAAAGTTTCACAATTTTGAAGGAGCTGCATGATACTACCCATAGGGATACTTCCCATGATGACACTTCTGCACTTTTTTATCAATTTGGTGAGTTAGTTCATTCTCCTACATCCTACAATTCCATGTTTTGCAACATTAGTCTCAAGGAAGTATGGGTGAAAGGGCTCTTTTTTATGGTGCCACATGAGGAGTATGGAACTCCTATATTTACTTTTTATGATGACATGGTTGGAGAACATTCTTATTCAAATTTTCAGCAACTTCCTTTGTTACTTTATGATGATACACATCTACATGGATGCACCTATGATAGGAATTTGAGTCACTTGAAGACTCATGGTTTTTCTTGCTCAACACTTGGTTCATTTGATGTTGGAGGAACTTCATCCAACACCGGGGTGAATAGATTTATGATTGGAGAACATTTTTGTTGCCAACCACATACTTTGTTATATATTTATGATCCTCTCATTCATGGATGTATGGGTGAGACTTCTTTGAGTCATTTGAAATATCCTTGTTTCTCTTGATCATTAATTGGTTCAGATTTTAGTGGAGATCATTCATTCACTTCTTGATGAAAGGATACATGGAGGAATATTTTGATGCATATCATATCCTTTTGGAGCATAATTTTAGGACATGGTATCCTCACCTATGTCATCGGATCAGATTTGATTGGTCACTTGAAGCTTGTATGCACTTGGAAAATGGTGGTATACTTACTTGGAGGTATAAGAATTTGCATGACTTTTTGATGAGGAACCTCCTTGATGTAATTTTTATTATGTTGTTATGTACTTTGATGATATATATTATGTACTCATGATGTTTGGAAGAATGCATACAACCAAATGGTATCCCAGAATTCTCTTTCCAAATGGTATTGGTTGGAGAGTGTTATCGGATAAATCTACTCAAGCATACTCAAGCCAGATCTCCCTAGTCCAAGTGGATCTAGAACATATCAAATACATAATACAACCTAATTTCCCAGATCAAATAGAAATGAAAATAAACAGATAGATCACTTATCTGAAATATGCAAATCCTATTCCCTCTTTGTTGATCCAAGCTCCATAGTCTTCATATCTTCAGCTGCAAAACCATGTAAAGCAATTGGAAACAAGCAAACAACACATGTGTATCTAAACATGAATTGATCTAAGCTAACAGTTAAGGAAGGGAGCTCTAAAAATTATTAACAAAATAAAATTTATGGAAAGAGATTTGTATTAATGTAATCAAGGAGATACATAGAATTACATAGGAGAGAACATCACAAACTAGCCTTAATGATGCAATATTCTATCCAACAATCCAAGCCAAGACTGCAAAGCAAGATAACAGCCTCCCAAAGGATGAGAGGGATCACCTAGAAATTCCACCAGCATAATAGTACCATAGTCCTTCCTCTCTTCCAAATGGAGAGAGGGTTTAATTTATAAGGCTAAAGGGATAGAGTAGGTTGAGGATTAGGAGGAGAGGACTAAGGGATATTCCCTATAGGTTAGGAACCAAATGTCACCTCACCTAGATGATAGGGATAGACCTCCAGCTCATCCACCTTCAAGAAGGGTCTCGAATCTCAGTATTTTTTTCCCTCAAAATGCCATCGATGCACCTTCCATGAAGGGAAAGAGCACCGTCGGTGCACCTATTAGTGGGAGACAGAGCCTCAGCACCTGCACACCTAGAATGAAGGGAAAGAGCACCATCGACACACCTATCATAAAGGGGAAAAGTGTCAGCCTTCCTAAAGAGGGAAAAAAGTAGGAAAAACCTCAATCTCAATCAACTTTAGAAGAGGAAAATTTGGGGATTAGGAAAAGAGTTAACACACGGATCAACATGACAAGATTTTGGTGTAACAGAGACCACTCTTAATTGTTGGAGTGCAATACAAGCAACAACTCTATATTGTGTTGAAAACTTTGCAAGAACAATATTTGTATGCGAATATGTCTAAATGTGAATTTGGGATGAAAGAACTATTATATCTTGGGAACATTATTGGGAAAGATGGAGTGAAAATGCACATGGAAAAGATCAGGGCTATCTTAGAATGGCCATCGCCAAAAAACATCACATAAGTAAGAGGCTTCATTGGAATATGTACATACTACAGGAAGTTTGTGAAAAGGTTCTCCAAGTTGACTTCTCCACTCACTGATTTGAATAAGAAGGATGCTTTCAAATGGAATGAAGAGGCTGAAAAGGCCTTCCAAAAAATGAAAGAGGTAATGAGTAGTTGTCCCATACCTACATTACCTGATTTTTCTAAGCCTTTCGTTGTTGAATGTGATGCCTTGGGTGGAGGAGTAGGGGTTGTCCTAAAGAAAGGCCAACAACCTATAGCCTTTGAAAGAAAATAGTTGCAGCCTCATGAAAAGATTTACTCCATATATGAAAAAGATATTTTGGCCATCAAGCATGCCTTGGCCAAATTCCGACAATACTTGGTAGGAAACAAGTAGGTGGTGAAAACTGACCAATAGTCTAAGACACTTCCTTACCCAAAAGGATATAAATTAAAGGAAACAAAAGTGGGTAAGAAATATCCAAGCTTATGATTTTGATATTGAATATGTGAAAGGAAAGAATAACATTGTAGCAGATGCATTATCTCGAAGACCTTATTTTTCTCGCATAGACATTGCTAAAAATTGGAAAGACATGCTACTAGTTGAATATGCCAAAGATAAGTTTGCTTGTGATGTATTAGATGGAATCATGGGAGATTATAAATACATAATTTTAAATGGGATGATATACCATAAGGTCAGAATTTATTTGGTTTGAGATTCAGAGCTTAAGTACAAAGTTTTACAGGAAGCACATGATTCCCCACTAGCAAGCCATCCAGGGATCTTCAAAACCTATAGGAAACTAAGGAAAAGGATCTATTGGAAGGGGATGAAGGAAGATGTTCATAAGTATGTGAATGACTGCAACATATTTCAGCAAAACAAATCAGAACTCACATACCCAGCTGGTTTATTACAACAATTTCCCATTCTAGAGAAAAAATGGGACAATATATCGATGGATTTCATCACCAGTTTGCCAAAATCTTTGGGAAAGGATTGCATATATGTGGTAGTGGATAGATTGACTAAGTTTTCTAATTTATTTTCTGTTACATCCTCTTTTAGTTTTTCACAAGTGGATGAACTTTTTTTCAAAGAAATCTTCAGATTGCATGGGCTCCCCAAGAGCATTGTGAGTGATAGAGATGGTAGATTCATGAGTGCTTTTTGGCAAGAAATTATCAGATTGGTGGGCACTCAATTGACTCCAAGTACAAGATACCATCCCAAAAATTTTGGAAAAACAGACAAGGTGAATAAATGGTTGGAAGGGTACCTCCGCAACTATGTGGGAGAACAACAAAAAGCTTGGACAAAATGGCTACACTTGGGTGAGTTTTGCTACAACACCACCTTTCACATGTCAATAGGGATGTCTCCTTTCAGAGAATTATATGGTTATGATGCACTTACATATTTTTATATGATATTTGGTGATAGTAGAGCTCCAAAATCAAAATACTGGGTGGAAGAATGCCAAGAAATTTTAAAGCTTTTAAAAGACAATTTTTAGGTTGCCCAAAATCAACAAAAACAATATGCAGATAAACATAGAGAGGAAAGGACCATTCGGGTTGATGATTTAGTGTATTTTAGGTTGCATACATACAAACAAATATCTCTCAAAAGGAATGGAGCAGAAAATCTAAAGCTAAGATATTATGGGCCCTACAAGGTAATCCGAAAGATTGGAGAAGTAGCATATGAGTTGGAACTTCCAGAAGGGAGTAAAGTTCATAATGTATTTCATGTTTCTTGTCTCAAGAAATATATTGGTAAGAAATTTGTAATTTTATATACAATCCCTCCTTTGGATGATGAAGGACAGCTCACACTTATTCCGGAAAAGGTTTTGAAGACAAGGGAGAGAAGATTGAGGAGCAAAACAATCAAAGAATACTTGGTGTAGTGGAAGGATCTACCAAGTGAAGATTGCACATGGGAAGAGGAGAATATTTTTCAGCATACAAATCTGAAATTTCTTGAGGACAAGAAATATTGGGTGGGAAGGACTGTAATTTCCCCATTTTAAATAATTGCATAGCAGGAAAATTCCATCAATCCTATTAGTTCCCTAGGTTGGGTGGAAACATTGGAAAGTTAATAAGGGAGCTAATAAATGGTGTTTATACATTAGAAGGAATAAATATTTATTTAATGGAATTAATTAAATGAATTCAATTGAAAAATTAAATGGCTATGGAGAATGGAGACACATGGAGACTATGGGGACCACTCAAGCTAGAACTCCTATGTTAAATGGCATCCTCCTCTTGCAATCTCGAATATATGGGAAGCCTAATGTTTTTGGATGGATTATAAGGTTAATATACTTTTCCATATAATTAATAGGTCAAATTTGGGATGAATTGTAACTTACATTGGGAGAGGAAGAGCCAAATGGGAGTTTCATGGACACTTGGCTAGATTCCCCTTACATTGATGACATCTATGACACAAATGATGGAGATTCTATGACAATTATGACACAAGTCAGATAAGAAGGCTGAAATATGACATATATGACATGTCAGGTCGAAATATACCATCCAATAGATCTCTCATGCGAGTTTGGGAAGCTCAGTGGGCTCCTACTCAAATTTGGGGAAGGTGGAAGGCTAGGAAAGAGGGGACACATGTCAATTCATGAGCACACACCCTAATTCAACTTGGATTGAGTTTGTGGATGGTTTGGGAACCTTAGAAGGATAAGTAAGTTTATAAAAAAAATAGGAAGAAACCAAGAGAATGGCCTTTTTATCATTTGTGAAATTTCTTGTTGTGAAGAGAGAGAGAGAGCTAGTGGATGACTAGTTCATGCCTTAGCCAAGTTCGAGGGTGAAAGATTCCCATCCTAGTTGGTGTTGGGAGAGGCCACTAAGGTATTTAAAGGAGCTTAAATGGATTCTTATTTATATTTTCAAGCTACATAATCTCATGGAAACATCAAATTTCATCTTGTTCTTCCTTTCATCTGAATTTTTCTCACCATATTTCAGCTCCATGGAGTGAGGCGCACTTGGTGAGATATTAATATATTTGAGGAAGATTATCTTGCTCCAGTATTTTGTATTCTGATGAAAATTATATTTTATTTAATTTCAGAAATCTCTCAGGTTTAAAGTAAAAGAAATATCATGTATTATTGCTCAATAATTAAGAAACAGTGCCATTTCCCCACTACCTTGTTGTAAACTCTTTTAATCTTGATGAATTTGAATGGATGTGTAAAATATTAATGATTTATGAATGAATGGAATGTAATTAAATAATTTTATGTGTTTCATGTTCAGAAACTGAGAATTTTAGGACATTGGGTCGAATTGCATAACCATTGGAGCAAACTACACTTGATTTCCCCAAGAGTCCAAAACTAGTTTTTTATATCTGATTGAAAGAAGTGATAAAAGCCATGGAGGGTCAATTGGTTAAGCATACGAGTCTATGATAATGTATTATACACATAACCGTCTTCAATTTCATAATTCGAGTGGGTTTCTACACATTTGGGAAGCCTTTTCTACCACTTACCCGAGGGTGATTTGAGCCCAAAATTGCCAATAAAATCATCTATCTTGTTTAGAATTTAGTACATACTTGCAGAAGTTTTTGGAGGGCCATAATACATCCCTAAAAATAATAATTAAGTTATTATATCATTAATACACCTTATCTAAATATTTGGAATAAATTGGGCTGATTTGGAGACCAAGACACTAAAACTAATCAAGAGCCAAAATTGTGAAAAATTTGGAAAATTAGGCATTTTGGTAAAATTTAAAAAAAAGGGTCATTACACACAAGGGAGGATTAATAATCCTAAACCCCCCATGAATTCTAACTTGGAAAATCTGTGGGCCCTGCTAACTAATACCATAGTTCACCCATTACATCAAGTAAAGTAAAGTAACTACTCAATACAAGGAGCTAAGGAAAAAACTACATGGGAAAAAAGCCCCCCCTCTAACTAAGAAGATAGAATTAGGATTCAAGTTTGAAAAAATTTAAAATGTGTTTCTGCAATCTCTGTGATGTAGCTAAGCAACATGCATGATGTTATTTGCACAGGTATCCTGGGGCCTGGCATGTAGACTCATCCATCTTCTCCCAAAATGATGATGGAAGGAAGGAGGAATGTAACATTTGTCTCTTGCTAGATGAAGAGGTGTATAATCAACTCTATTCTTCTGAATGTAGTGATACTGAGACCTTTCCATGTAGCATATTATAGGGAGTCTATTGCATCTCTCTTAATGAGGTAAGATTTCATGACATAGCGCAAGGGTCTTTCCCTTCTGAGTGTTTGATGGATTTCCAGTCATCTTCCCAGATTCCAGTTTGGAAGGAGGGAATGGATCTGGATTTGAATCACCCTGAATCTCAATCTCATAAAATGATATAGCTAAATCTGCAATACTAGTGGATACTGCAAAAGAAGTAGATGAAATGCTTTTATCTTCCCTTGAAAGTGGCTACTGAGGGTGCACTGGTTCTGAAAATGGAATGAAGTGTGAGAACTTATATGCCTTGGAGGCATGATTTGCAGTAACCATCTCTATGATGTTACCAATAGAGATATTTGGGATCTCCACTGAGTCAGGACCAAATATGACTCACTTTGGAGAGCCAGTATGATTCATCTGGTATACAGAAAATAGGTTTGCAGCTAGGGAGGGAACATAAAGCACATCTTTGAACTTTCCATGTTCAAGATTGATAGATCCATTCCCTTTGGCTTGAAATTTACTACTATTTCCCATCTGAATATTAGGACCATCAAAATACTATAAGGGAGAGAATGATTCTCTGGATGCAACCATATGATTGGAAGCTCTAGAATCAATGAGGAAGGCATGTGCTGTTGAGAAGCTAGCCTTCAGTACATGTCATGTCTCTTAATGTTATTCAGTTTGAGTCTCTATGGTAAGCCTTCCTTGCACTAGAAGGTATAGTAATGTTATGTTTCTTCAAAAGAAGTGACATATCATTAATTTTTCTTCTCATACAGGTGATTTTTGGATGAAATCCCATTCCAAAGTAAGAACAAAGTGTCTTTCCTTTTCCATTCTTTTTACTTCTTTTTGAACCCGAAGGATCTTTTTACTGCTCTTTCTCTATAGGAGACTCATCCTTTTTCTTCCCTTTATCATTCGCTAACTTAGGTCCTTTTTCAACCAGTGCTTGGTCTCTAGAAGATCGAATGATTCCCATTTGGTTCAACTTGTCATGCTCCTGAGTGAGAGATTCAATGAAGGAGTTAAGACTAGGCATCTTCCAGTTTGGAGTACAAAGATTCATAGAACGAAATGTTGATAAAAACACTGAATATTTTGCACCAATTTTGGAGAGAATGGAAAGGATGAGTTGATCATCCTCCTTCTCAACCTTGCACAGCATCAGTTGGAACACTAGATGCTTGAATTTTGTGAAGCCATTTAGTGTTTCTAAATTGGTTGGATGGAGAGAGATCAGCTCGTTCTCCAGCTGATATATCCTTAGATCATCCTGCTTGTCAAATGTGGAGGAAAGCTTATCCCAAACCTCCATGGTAGTCTTCATCAAGCCTATTCTAGTACTTTTCTTTGTCAACATAATGAATTGGATCTTTCTCTGTCTCCATTGTGATTTTGAAGATTCTTTTGGAGTGTATATTCATCTCCATGTCCTCCTTTCGCTGGTGATAGTTGAAAGGAGTGAGGAGATCCATTGGAGGGGCCATCTAGGATGTAGTGAAGAAGACTGAGGTTCTGTAGCAAATGTTGTGAAGGAGACTAAGCTACTTGTAGTGAATGCAGTGAAGAGGACTGATAAACCTGTAAATCACACAATCAAATAGACAAAATAAGGTCAACAGTCTGCACTTTTGGAATTTCCTTCACACCTAACATAGTTGATCAAGTAAGCTTGATCAACAATTCCTTAACTTGGGATATTAAGTGGTAAATTCTCCGCTTCTGGTGCAGTACTAAAAGGACCAATTTTGCTCAAAATAAATGATCCAAGGATGGATCTATAGTAGGATAAGTTCCTTGTCCTACCGAGGCTATGATACCATATTAAATCAAGCACATATATCTATGGATCAACACACAACTCACAAAATAGGTCACATAATTTACTCAGCAATTGAAGAATGAAACAGTGAAAAAATGGCTTGTGATTGTGAATGATTTCATTAATCAAAAGTAATTAGATAATAATTACAGTGAAGTACAATGGCTAAATAGCCACATGCAATTCAAATCCATGTGAGGAAATTCAAAATGATTAGAATCTACTTGACTAAATGCTGAATTGACCTTGTTTAAATCATTATCGGAGGACTGAATGGTTAACTGACCTTGTATAAATCATTATCAGAGTTCATCAGAGTTCTAAATCACAACTCAAGTGTCTAATTCATTGTTAACTAGTCTAACTGGCTGAGGTAGGTGATTAAATGCGATTCACCTGCATGCATACATGCAATCCTAGTGCTAATTGAGTAGAACTAAATGTAAGGGATTAGAACTGTATGTAACTGACTACTAACTGAGCTTGACTAGTCACCAACTCAACTCAATTGATGGAGGTTGGTATCATCACTCCCAATGGCTCCTAATTTGTAGGGATTGATCTAGGAGGATCCTAAACTGATGCATTCCAGTGCAATAAGTGGAATTAGGCCTCAATTAGTGTTCCCCCACACTTTAGTAACTGGAGCATTTGCCCCAATTAGGCCAAGTGGACCTAATGGTGCTAGTGACTAAAAATAGACTAGATGGACTCCCTATTTAGACATGAATCCTGATTTAGGCATATGACCAAATTGAACAAGGAAGGATTAATAATCCTAACAAGAGTCTGGTGATAACTGAGGAAAGATGATAGCCCGTCGATGTAGAGCACCATGAGGGTGAATTCTACACCAATTTTGGAGGAAATATTTGGTGGATATCAGAGACAATGGAAGGATCATATGAGTATGAATTCATAACCATTATACACTAAGTCTATGACATGAAGAAAAAATAATGTAAATAGGAAACAAGAATTACATGCACATAAGGAAAGAAAGGTACAGACTGCAAATAAGAAATACACAGGAATTATTAAATCCAAGGGTTGGCATCTAGCTCTGTTTATTGTATTAAAGAGGGTCAAATTACATAAGAAACTAAAAAAATCTCTAGGTTCCAACCAAAACCAACAACCCTTTCTACCTCGGTAGGGAGTATTTTTATAGTGCTTTAGGCCCCCGAGGCTAACCTCGAAACAGGGTGAGACGTTGGTTACAATCGCAATCAAAATTCAAACAGAATTAGAATTTGGCATATTCGCCACGGTTTACATATACAAAAAAAAATTATAGAGAAAACATGCATGCTAGTCTCAACGCTTCTGTGCTTGGGCTTGCTTGTCTTGAAAATGATGGTTTGGGGCCTCCTTTGGTAATTTGTCGTTGACTTGGATCGAACCGTCTAACTTGCTGCAAGGTCTATGACATGTATTTTTCCTTTCGGGACTGTTTGTGTTCATTCTATGCTCAAAGGAACCTTTCTACATGGTTTTATAGCTGGCAAGAAGGTTTGTGTTCCTTCTGTGTTTATCCTTCTTTCTCACCCCCCTTTCTCTTAGTAACACTGTTATTCGAGGGGATTTGAAGAAGGGATGCACTGATTCTAACAGTGTCGGGTCCTTGAGGAAGCTGGTCGTTCTCATGCTTTCCCCCTCTTAGGAGGGGGATCCTTCTGTAGATCGTACGTTGCGGCACACTTCCGACCTCATCACCACTCCATATAAAGTTGGCAAGTGGAATTCACAAAGGTGGGGATGAGTACTTTGGAATTATTCTCCTCATGTATGAGCATTTGCTCCAACGGGTCGCTTCTAGCAATGGTCAACATGTGTTGAACATCCCTACCCCAATGGTTGGAGCCTTTTCGGTACAAAAACTAGAGAAATTCTTGGAGCCATGCTCGTCCACCAATAACACTCCCTGGCATATGATATTTTCAAACTAGACGGCCATCAAGGACCTTCTCTAAACTTCCCAGAACTCTCAGTAGACTAACCTTCCACCACCTTATCTTCTCTTCCACATTCACTTAGTCTCTGTCTCTTGGAGGCTCTGAAGTATGGTGTTTATAAAGAGATGGAAAAATGGACACGGTGATGACCCTACTAGTACCTTCACACAATTCATCATCGAGTACCATGATGACAACATGCGCGAGCATGTGGGTTCAGGATCCCATCTTCCAGCTGAAAATATAGTCATGCCATCTTTTCTGCTACAATGCCACAGTGTTGGCTGCGGAAGATACCTTTGGCGTTAACTCACATCATCGCCCATTAGGCTCATGGCACATGGAATTTAAATTCCTTACACTTTTCCTTTCTTGATGACGCCGTCAGAATATTTCTCATTTGCAACGTCCCCCTATTCTGTGTGGAAAACATATCGACCTTTATGTTTTGATTATCAAGATTATTTCCCAGTTTTTTGCATGCTAAATAAGGTGAGCCTTTGGGTCTAGGAGGGAGGTTTTTCCATGGAGCCGATCCCTTTCCTACATAGATGTTTCAAATGGCATTGGGGTGCTTGATTATCTCTCACTTCTGCCTCTTGCATGCTCACTAGAGAATATCCTTTCAACAAGATCTTTTGAACTGATCAGATCGTACACAAGACCGCCTTTTCCATTGTAGGCGGACCTTCCTGCAACTTAAAGCGGGCAGAAACATTTTCATCCTTTCGATCAAAATGTCTTCGATCTTTACTATCCATGTGTAAAGGAGGGATACTCTTTGCAAATTCCCAAGACGGTTTGTCCCGTGCATGTCCCATAAGCAGAGAAATCGTCTGTTGTAGATATTTCTTTGGAAAGATCTGCACCGTTGAATGTTATCTCCATTTTAACCCGTTTCGCAGATCTGGGGACCAAGACTTCTCTGAGAACTTTGATCCGACAAAATCAATCTTTCTTGTTGATCTATCTTCTGTCGATCGTGGACCTCAAAATGTGTGGTCTCTTTAGCGCCATTTCATGAAAACGCAAAGGAAATTTGGATTGTGCCTTTGTTTTTTGCAAAAATCATTTCATTTGTCGATCTGGCTCATTTCTAGATCACCACCGTAGAAATGCCATCATTTTTAACACAGTTTTTTTGGCCACCCTGCGACTATAATTTTTCATGCGTTTTTTGGTTGTTCTTGCTCCATCTTACCTTTTTCATCATATTACGTGGAGCAAAAAACAATGCTAACACAAACAACCTCTTCTCTACACATAAATCTCTTCTCATCACTCTATTGGTCAAAACTTCTCATCAATCTCTAGTCAATCTACTCATCAATCCGTGGTCGATCTGCTCATCACTACTGCTCATCACAACTGCTCATCATTGTTGCTCAAGTATCTCTGCACATCAAATTTGGTCATCACTAATGGTCATTCTTTTCTTCTCATTAACATTGCTCGTCAATATGTTCAACCTATTCATGTACACATCATTACAAACCTCATCATACACAATTACTTAACAAGTAATTCTTCTCTACTTTCATTGAACATAAGGCATGCATCGTCATGCATGATCATCATATGTATGCATCATCGTCATAGGGTATGCATCATCATCATATGGTATGCATCCTCATCATCAAATTTACATCATTATCATCTTAGTGTGCACTGTTTATGCATCATCATCATCAAGTATACATCATAGTGCATAGGAGAGCATCATCACACTATGGTATGCATGTACATCATATTGTATAGGAATGCATCAACATCATAGAGTGTACATTATCACATGCATTATCATCATAAAGTGTATCATATCCTAGCATAAAGGTATGCAACATCATCATCATAGTCTCCATAATGACTCCAAATATATATACCAATATAGAGGCTCACATACTAATTTCAAAGATGAACTCTATCCATGAGAGACATGTGACATCATAAGAGAAACCCAAAAGCATGAAACATACCTTTTTGAATATAACAAGATGAAGAAATATTATAAACCAAAATAATCTCTTTATCATGTCACCACATATCCCTCGTAACAAGCTTTCCAACGAACCAAGAATTTTGTACTTTTGATTTCGTATGAGAAAGTTATGCCAATTTTAGTGAAGATGCCTAGAAATTTCTCCTCCACAAATTTTCACACTTTTCTCCAAGAGTTGAGAAAATACTAAGGGAATTGATTATAAACAAATGAAATTTTTGATATTATATTTATATAGGTTGTGGAGGAAAGTTAGTACCTCAAACTGGGTCAACATGCAATTAAAAATTACAAATAATTAAATTCCCTTTTGTTTGGTTGGCTGACCCAAAAAGGTGGGGTGCACCAACTTCAAAAATTCATATCTCTTCAATTATAAGGATTTAGAATATTCTCCACATATCAACATAAATGGATTGAGAAGGAATATCTCCCTATGATGGGTTTATTTGCAAATTATTTCTCTAATACCCTTAAATTCTTCAATATGTTCAGGATGTCAAAGACCACACACATGAGGGTGCCAAAGACCATGTCACAAATTACAATATTTTCAAAGTGTTCTTTAACATATCAAGGAATGTCCATGGGATCTACTTCCATATACTTCCCAATAGCCATATAACCACAAAGAGGACCATACATCACCATTAACAAGCAACCAAGTGTGTGGGTTCAAGACCCAAGGCACCACATGCAAGGGTTTTAAGGACTCTTTCAAATATATCATATAATATTTAAACAAGACAACATCCATGGAATTCAATACCATCACATAGGACTCCATCTCCAAGTGATGAGGGCATCATGACCAAATATTCCATCATATCAAAGGCTCCAACAATCACGGGCTTACAAACAACCACATGTATGGATTCCAATACCCAAATAATTTCCAAATGCACCATCAATGATCATATAGTGTCCAAGGGTCATCATGACATCATTTATGTGGGTGCCAAACCTTCTCATGCATAATGACTATCTCCAAGGGTTCCATGAAACCAACAAGGGCTACACGGGCATCAACATCTTCATCAAGGGTTCCAAGTATTAATCAAGTCATTACTGATCACATCATCACCTTTAAGGACCATTAATCCATCGAATGTGGGTTCAAGGGATTCTTCAAGGCTTCTTCATCAAGCAAGGGGCTTCATAGGATTCTTCAACCACCTCAACCACACCAGGAGACTTCCAAGGGTCAATATCCATCATGACATCACATGTGGGGTTGCTAGACCTTCTCTTGGGGTACCATGACACCATCAAAGCATGAATGACCATAGAATTGGTCATTAATTCTTATTCAACCCATATAGGGATTCACCATCATCCATAAATGCTTTAGCACCATCTCTAGGGTCTTGAGCACCATCAGGAGAGTCTTCAACATCTTCAACAAGGTTGTGGCTTCAAGATCCAAACTTGTGGGTACATGGACCCTGTCAAATGGGTACAAGGTGCTTCAATGAAAAAACCATCTCTATGTGGGCTCCAAGGTACTGGATTTGAGGATACTAGTATCATCCATATCTATGCATTGTAAGTGGGATTTGGTGGCATCAATGACAACCTATGAGTCCACTGCAAGTCCATGTTGCAATCAATGACAATTTCATCAACAATCTCCCCCTTTGTTGATGAGAACAATTCATGCTCCCCTGTGATCATGCTCCCCTTTTGTCTTCATCTCTCACCCTTTGGCATCAATGGAAAAGGGTGTCCACATATCTGCATCTGAAATCATTATTTTCTGCTCATTACTTCCCTTGCCAATATGCACGATCGTAGGACCTGTCTGTACGCTTGGAGTAACCGTAATTTCTCCTTCGAGTTCATCCTAAAACCTTATGAAATCAAGGTGTGCTAAGGTATTTGCGAGACCCTAGGCTTGGATTTCCATATGGAATCCATCCACCTTGCTCTAATTAATCTCTCCTATCTGTAACTGCTTGGTCTTCTTCACCCATAATTTCTTCTTGGAATTTGTCCTTTCAACATTTGTTCCCTCATTTGTATCAGATTTCCTTGATGAGCTGTATAGGAAACTTCCCATGGGTTGTTTCTGTGTACTCCAACAATCATGATCTTTTTTCCCAAGGCCACTTCAACTATAACACCTCATCTTATGACAATATGCAACAATGTGACCAAAATGGTTACATGACCAGCACATGACTGAGCTGTTGGAATTTCTAACACTTCTTTGATCAAATTCATTTTTCCATGCTTGATAGTGTCCCTAACTGAAGGAATTTGTCTTTCAATATTCAAATATTCCTGCATTGGTCTCATCCAAGGTTCATTGGTTCTTCTTGCTAATGTGTATGAAGGACTCCTCCTTGGTTTACTTCTTTGACTTGCATATTCTTGGGATTTGTGACCAAACCCACTACACATGTAGCATCTCAATGTGTGATAGGTGGAAGCAACATGTCCAACTTGATTACATGTCTAGCATCTGACTGAGTCATTGTGACTTCCACCACTTCTTCTTCCATAGAGTCTACACTCCACAAATTTATGACCAAAGTTAGAACAAAAATAGAAATAACCATTGAAACCATTTTCATACCTAGTTCTTGGAGTTGCTTCTTTTCTGAGCTTGATTTGAGGAATAGACCTAACTCCTTATTTCATATTTGAACTTTTAAATTTTTTGTTGTCATGTGTAGGTGCATAGGGAGCAACTTTGGATGTTAATGGACTTGCATCTGGAGTCTTCGAAGACCAAGTCTCATCTTCATATTTTTCCTTGTCCTTCTTGTAACTAAGACCAGTTTTGTCGAGTGGATATCTCTGGAAATCGAAGATCTTATCTAGGACAACTGAATTGTCCTTGAACTTGAAAAAAGATTCATTCTTCTCACCTTTATTCCTAAGATGAACTACCTCCATTTTCTAGCTTCTTTATTGTCTCCTCCTTTTCTTCCAGCTGAATCTTTAGGATTTCTTCTATCCTCTTAGCTTCCTCTAGCTGAGTCTTCAGATCATGATTGACCTCTCTAGTTTCTTCAAGATCTTCAACAGGCTCTTCTAGTTCTTCCTTTTGACCAATCAATTCAGTCTTTAGTTGTTCAACTTCAACATCCTTGTCTTTCATTTGATCCTGCAACTATTTGTCCTTGTTTTTTAGATTCACAAGAAACACTTTCATTCTCATGGTTTTCTATTGATATTCATTCAAGGAGTCCAATATTTTATTTTTGAACTTCATGAAGTCACTTTGGTTCAGATTTATTGTGTTCATGAACCAATTGTCTCTGATATCATTATTCAACAATGTGACATTTATCTCATGTGTAGCCTTTGATAGCTCTTCATCATCATCCACAAGAACCTTCTCAATTTCATCACAAAATATATCATTACAATCACAAGAGTCCATACCTTTATTGGAGTCCTCTTCTTCTCTTCTTCTTGATTGACCTCTTCCGGGTGCTTATCTTCCGATTCTTGATTTGTATTTTTAGGTTCTGGTCTTGCCTTCTGATACACTCTTTCCAAATTGAACCATAGATCTTTGGCTGAAGTGTACTCCCCTACACTTTCCTTCACTGAGTTGGGAAGTCCATCCATGAAGAACTTCAAGGTTGTAGCATTGTGCTTCTTGGATTCCTTCTGTGCAACTAATTTTTCCTTCTTATTTGATGGAGTGGGTGGATTGATCACAATCTCCCAAATTCCAAACTTCATATATGCCTTCATCTTGATCCTCCAATTGAAATAATATGTCATATCAAGTATAGATACATAATTGCTTGATGACTCTTCCTTTTCCTCCATTGTGTCTAAGGATCTCCTTCAAGCTTTCTAGGATTGTGACGAAGGTCTTCTATGATACCAATTGTTGGACACAATGACCACACTAAGAGGGGGGGTGAATCAGTGTGAGAGAAATTTTAAAATTTTTACCTTCTTTTAATCAATCATAGTATGTCAATCCTTATGTCATCAATTTCATATTCAAATTCATCATGAGTCATCATAAGCATAACATCACATCAAAAGAGACACAATAATATATGGAATATTGATCTTTATTTATTGTACATGGAGGCACAACAATATTCTTGATTACAATCAGCACCAACTGATTAAAAGAGAACCAACTCTCATAACAAGACTGATCTAGTTTTCTTAGCTCCAGCTAAGAAAGGTTTGAGGAGTCCAATCCTCAAGTTCAAGATTCTTCTTGCAAGCAATCATATGGCTCTATTGCACAACCAACCTCTAATATGCACATCAATCTTTGCTCATCACTCTATTGGTCACCACTGCTCATCAATCTCTGGTCAATATGCTCATCAATCTCTGGTCAATCTTCTCATCAATCCCTGGTCAATCTGCTCATCACTACTGCTTCTCATCCTCGTTGCTCAAGTATCTCTGCACATTAACTTTGCTCATCATTGTTGGTTATTCTTTTCTACTCATTATTACTGTTGGTTAATTTGTTCAATCTGTTCATGTACACATCATTGTGCACCTCATCATACACAATTAATGAACAAGTAATTATGCTCTGCTTTCATTGAACATAAGGAATGCATCGTCATTCATCATCATCATAGGGTATGCATCATCATCATACGGTATGCCTTCTCATCATCAAATATAAATCATCATCATCTCAATGCGCACCGTTTATGCATCATCATCATCATCAAATTATACATCATAGTGCATAGGAGAGCATCATCACACTATGGTATGCATGTACATCATATTGTATAGGAGTGCATCAACATCATAGAGTGTACATCATTATCACATGCATTCTCATCATAAAGTGTATTATATCATAGTATAAAGGTATGTAGCATTATCATCATAGCCTCCATAATGACTCCAAATATATATACCAATATAGAGGTTCACATACTAAGATCAAAGATGAATTCTATCCATGAGAGACATGTGACATCACAAGAGAAACCCAAAACCATGAACCATACCTTTTCTAAGATCACAAGATGAAGAAATAGTATAAACAACAAAATAGTATCTTTATCATGTCATCACATAGTACTCATAACAAGCTTTCCAACGAGCCAAGAATTTTGTAATTATGATTCGATACGAGAAAGTTATGCCAATTTTAGTGAAGATGCCCAAAAATTTCTCCTCCACAATGTTTCGCACTTTTCTCTCCAAGAGTTGTGAAAATATTGAGAGAATTGATGATAAACAAATGAAATTTTTGATATTCTATTTATATAGGTTGTGAAGGAAATTTAGTACCTCAAACTGGGCCGACATGCAATTCAAAATTACACATAATTAAATTTTATTTTGTTTGTTCCGTTGACCCAAAATGGTGGGGTGCACCAACTTCAAAAATGAATATCTCTTCAACCATAAGGATTTAGAAGATGATCCACATATCAATAGAAATAGATTGATGAGGAATATCTACCTATGATGGGTGCATTTGTAAATTATTGGTCTAATACCCTTAAATTATTCAATATGTTCAGGACATCAAAGACCTCATACATGAGGGTGCCAAAGACCATACCACCAAATACAAGAGTTTCCAAGTCTTCTTCTAAGTATTATTCAACATAGTGAGGCACATCCATGGGATTTACCTCCATATACATCCTAATATTCATATAACCACAAATAGGACCATACATCACCATCAACAAGCTACCAAGTGTGTGGGTTCATGACCCAAGGCACCACATGCAAGGGTTTCAAGGGCTCTTTCAAAGATATCATATAATATTTAAACAAGATATTTTCCATGGACTTCAAGCCCATCACATAGGAATCCATCACCAAGTGATGAGGGCATAATGAACAAAGATTCCATCATATCAAAGGCTCTAACAATCATGGGCTTACAAACCACCATATGTATGGATTCCAATACCCAAATAATTTCCAAATGCACAATCAATGATCATATAGTGTCCAAGGGTCATCATGCCATCATTTATGTGGGTGCCAAACCTTCTCATGGATAATGACCACCTCCAAGGGTTCCATGATCCCAACAAGGGCTACACGGGCATCAAGATATTCATCAAGAGTTCCAAGCATTCATCAAGTCATTAATGACCACATCATCACCTTTAAGGACCATTAAGCCATCAAATGTGGGTCCAAGGGCTTCTTCAAGGCTTATTCATTAAGCAAGGGGATTCATAGGATTCTTCAACCACCTAAACCACACCAGGAGACCTCCAAGGGTTAAGATCCATCATGACATCACCTATGGGGTTTCTAGACCTTCTCCTCGGGTACCATGACACCATCATAGCATGAATGACCACATAATAGGTCATTAATTCTTCTCCAATCCATCTAGGGATTCACCATCATCCAAAAAGGATTCAACACCATCTCCAGGGTCTTCAGCACCATTAGGAAAGTCTTTAGAATCTTCAACAAGGTGGTTGCTCCAAGATCCAAACTTGTGGGTAGAGGGACCTTGTCATCTAGGTACAAGGTGCTTCAAAGCGCAAACCATCTCTGTGTGGGATCCAAGGTATTGGATGTGAGGGCACTAGGATCATCCATACATGTGCAATGTAAGAGGTACTTGGTGGCATCAATGAAAACCTAAGGGGTCACTGCAATTTCATGTTGGCATTAATGCCAGTTTCATCAACAAGTTTACCTTCTTTGGACTTGTAAAATCAAATGTTGAAGGACCCTTTCTAGGAATGAACCCCTCCTTTCTAAGGTTCATAAAATATTTGAGAATGGAATCATCCTCCAATGAGCTACATCAAATGCTTGTTACCATTTTCAAGCTCATTAAAAACCAAATAGGTACTCGTTGAGTGTGATGGGGAAATTAAGGGAATGGGGGACATATTTCATTTGTATTAGTGCCAACTCATAGTCCACCCTTGAACATGAAACTTGTCTGCATTTCGAACAGATGGGTAATCATATTTCCATCAATTTGATCCACTTTCATGAGTCATTTAACTCCTTTGAGTCAATTCAAAGAATGCATCATCCTTCCCTTGCATTACGTCTGGTCTCTACCTCATTGAGTAAATTCTTCCAAGTTATTTATCATATCATTCAATGTTCAATGGAAACCTCCACTACAGTCTACCTCTATAGTTTTATTACCTTCCTTCAAGTTAGTCACATCTGAATCAATCCTATGGTTGTTTTCATCACTTCAACATCATTTTTGTTCCAAATTTCGTGTCAATGATGGGGGAAACACCATGGCCCTCCTTTGACGATTCTATTCCCATCGACATCAACAAATAATTCAGGAATTAGCCTTAGAAACCAGTCAAGTACCTTGAAGCCTGCATGCCTCAATGGTAGGTTTCCTCGCTTTCAATAGTGGGCTTTCATCGGTGTCCTCTGATTGAAAGATTCCATCGAGTTTTCGACTTAGTCCTTTATTCACATTCATAGGAAGGTACTGAGATACCTTGGGAATCATTGACATCAATGGTGATATTCCTCATTCTTTTTAATGCTATACATCAATGACTGCTAATTAAGTGGTTTCTACCATGATTGACATCAGAACATCTATTCACATGGATATAATCCTATCATTTGGGATTGGAATGAAGAGCCTAAGTGGCTAGGTATTCACTTGAATATGTGCCTATCCTTAGGTTGCGATGGAGTAATGTTTGAAGTCATGACATGGATCCACATTGTATGTTTGGTGGCTATGTTCTAGTTTTGAGTCGAGATGACATGGATCTACTTTGTATGTTTTGTAGCCATGTCTCTATTTGAGTCTTGTTAATTATGTATCTACAATGTATTGTTGGTATCCATGACATGGCCATTGTACATGGATTTGTAGTGTATTGGTCTACAACCATGTTCGAGTCAGATAGTTGGTAACTAGTCCTGTGTCAAGTCTTTACTCACCACTCTTTTGCCTCTGATACCGAAACCATATCTAGGAAACCATTTCATCTATCACATTAATCTAGATTCATAATCTGGGGGGAATTCTGTTACACACTAAAATGGTATTAATGATTGATCCCTTAAAGTCCCTTGGCCAAATTATCTTTTGGGGAAGTTGTTGATCAATTATAGGAATCTTGCTGCACCTTGTCTCTTGGTATAGGGAATCTTACATTCATGGAACCTCTTGTCCATTAAAATGGTGCATCGATGACACTTGTATCCTAATCACAAGGAGATTCGACACGCTTATCTCACTTGCAGAGAGTATCAACAGTGTAAAAAGGGAAAAAAGAGAAGATTCGAGAACCTTCTAAACAAAATTCCTTCTGGAGAATGATCCAAACTTCTTGGTATAAGTGGCACTTGAGCTCCTATCCCCTAGGGATAATTCTCTACCTTCCTCCCAAAATATATCAACCCCTTTGGGATTCCTTTGTCTTATAAAAGCAAGCTACATGGACCATGTGGGGAGAGAACCAAGAGAGTATATTCATGCTGCTGGAATCATAGCTGGTGTAGGAGGCAAGAATGTGTCATAATGAGGGAGGCTTGTAAAATATTGTAGAGTGTGTCTAAGAGTGATGTTGAATGTATTGTGATATTGAAGCTTCAATGTTAAGGATTCAGTTGTAGTGTCTTACTCTTTTTATTATCAATACAAACATGTTATCCTTTCCATAAACAATTTGTGTTAATATCGGTTGTTTATTACTTTTTCCCTTGACTATTAGTATAGATATTTGGATTATCTTATTTCTTTCACTGTTTTGTCTTGTTCTGTTTACTCTTTATAGGTACATTTGATCACAAAGGATTCGTAAGGAAAGGACAACCTCCATCATTGAGGCAAAGAAAGCTTAAACATTCAAGTAATTCAATTATCTAGGATAATTATGCATCGCAGTGGTTTTTTGTTCTATATTTTCCCCATGCAGGATAGGGGAACAAAATTGTCTCCATGATTGAGATATTCCCAGTAACAGCATGTATGATGGCAGCAAGTTCTAGGTCATGAGTAGCATAATTATTCTCGTGTTCTTTTAACTTCATAGACTCGTAGGCCACAACATAGTTTTCTTAAAATTAGTACCCCTCCTAAACCTTTTTTACATGCGTTGGTGCATATGACAAAATCCTTAAAAGGGTCATCAATTTTTAAGATAGGAGTTTTAGTTAACAAATGTTTTAATTTATTTAAACTTTCAGTTTTTTTTTTTGCTCCAATCAAATTTCTTACCTTTCTTCTGCAATGAATTTATGGGGTAAGCTATCTTACAAAATACTTCAATGAATTTTCAGTAGTAGCCAGTAATCCCCATGAATGATCTTACTTCGGTTACATTATTTGGAACAGGCCCTTTAGGGATAGATTTAATCTTATCGAGGTCGACCTATATCCCATCCTTAGACACCACATGTCCTAGATAGTGAATTCTGTCTTTAAAGAAGTCTCACTTGCTAAAATTAGCGAACAATTGTTGTTCTCATAACACTTGTAAAATTATTCTTAGATGTTCTTCATGTTATTATTTATTCTTAGAGTAGATTATTCAATAAACACATAAAATTTTTCCGGGCATTTTTTAAGCTAAAGGAAATTACAACAAACTCGTAATGACCGTATCTAGTTCTAAAAGCAGTTTTAAAGATGTCTTTGTCCTTGATCTGTACTTGATGGTATCCGTATCTTAAATCTATTTTGGAGAAGATGGTTTCCCCTCGAAACTTATCGAGTAGATCGTCAATCCTTAGAAATGGATATCAATTTTTAATAGTCATCTTGTTCAATTGTTGAAAATCTATACATAGTCTTAAAGTTCCATCTTTTTTCCTTACAAATAAGGCCGATGCTCCCCAAGGGGAAACATTAGGTTGAATTTAATTTTTATCAATTAATTCTTGTAGTTGTGATTTAAGTTCAGTAAGCTTTACTATATTCATCCGATAGGGAAATTTTGATGCTAGTACCACCCCCGATACCAAATCGATTGTAAAATCTATATCCCTCTTCGGAGGTAGTCCAAGAACTTCTTCCGAAAATATGTATTTAAAATATTTTAAACTTGGTATATCCTCTATTTTAAGTTGATTATCATTCTCTTTGTCATCCATTACATAGACTGCAAAAAATTTGCATCCCTTATGTACATACCTTTTCATCTTTAAGGCGTAGATCTCTCATATGGTAACATTTTTGGGAATTCCTTTTATAGTAATTGTATTACCATTATCATCTAAGCATGTGAAATTTTTATCATATCAGCTTAACATAAATCTATGTTTCTCTAACTGGCCCATTCCTATTAGCAAATCATAAGACCCTAATGGCAAGATATTTAAGTCCGCATGTGTATTCAATTCATTCATCATAATTTCACAGTTTTTCACGTAACTAGTGGCTTTCCTTTTTGCGCTTGTGGCTAGTTGCACCAACCAAGATTTTTCAAACTTATCTTGCTATAATTTAGATAATTCTACAATCCTAGGTGATACATAACTCAATATTTCACTTGGATCAATCAATATAGAAATGGGTTTGTCTTTTTTCATACCTTCGATTTCAACGATTGATGTTTGATGATCTTCTTTTCGATTCTCTAATGTTGCATTGATTCTAGGCATGCTTCTCAGCATATCCCCGACTGTATGAGCTTCTTGGATTGAGTGAACATTATTAAAAAAATTCTTTCATATGGGGCAATCTTTAAAGTAATGTGGCTCACCACATTCCTAGAATTTTAGTGGTTCCCTTTGTGCAGTGTTTTTAATAAAGGTAGTGGGTGGTTCTCTTTATTTTGCAACAAGATTTAGCAGTTTAAATATTTTATAGTTATTCTCTTGATAGCCCCAGTAGTTATTCCCAGTGTTCTTATAGAACTTAGTATTTTTCTTTTTTTGATCAAAGTTTTCACGTCTTTTAATTTTCTTGTTAGGTATGTTTTCCATTTTATTCTTTTTTTTTATCATAACATAAGTTTTCCTTTATCATTGCCTCTTACAGAGTTTTTGGATTGTCGTACTCAATCCTCTCTTTAAACATAAGAGGTAAACATCTGAGAAAGCATTGTATTTTTTATTTTTCTGAATGATATCAGGTAAATAATTTTACTGCATATTTATTTCATGGTCATAGAACCTAATATTAATTCATAAAATTATTTATCTTTTTCTTCCTAATATTGTTCTTAGAGATCCTTACGTTTAAAATGTTTCTTGAAGGTTATCCATGTTACATAATGTTATTTTGTTCCTTTTACTTTCTTTATGTCTTTCCAACTATTGGCCTTCTAGCGTCTCTTTGACCTAGGTTCAATCCCTTTTCTCTTGTGCACAACAAAGCCCAAAATAATGAACCGATAGAGAAAATACCAATCGGTAGCACATGCGACACAGATGCAGTCTCACCTGAGATATATTTCTATGGGTAATTGCTAGAACCAGGTTTCCGTAGTTGGGTGGGGGATTCCACGTCCCTTGATCTTTTTCCAAGATGCTCTACCAAAGCCTCTGGATGAATTATTTATGCTTACTATGCACAGTTACTGCGACACACTTCTTCCTTTGTAAATAATATAACAATAGCCCTAGTGCAACATAGATACATTCAACTTATAACAATGCGATTGATATATATAAACTCATTCATAAGAAAATACACAAGCATTCTTTCACAACAATATACACACATGTGACTTAGACACATTCAACATTCACACATATAACACATAATCTAACGTGGAAGCCCATCCAAGAAAAACAACAAAGGCACTCTTCATCTAGCATGAGAAATATATGGCACCTTTTGTCTACGCACTAAGTGGAATACTCTATTATAGATCTTTCTTACTTATATATACATACTTATCTCTCCTCTCATCCTCTCTTATCTTCTATAACCGGTCTTTCTCTACTTGACTCTACTACTAATACGCACATAGCCTCGATCAACTCAGTCTCTTCTACACTTTTTTGCACTCAGCTATAGATTCACAACTCAGTGCACTTAGAAAAACTAACAGAAACACTTACAACAATAAACAGAAGCTAACAAATACTCAAGAGGCTAAATAGCTAACAATTTTCTAGAGGCTAACTTGCATATAGCTTGGGTGCCTCCTTTTATAGCCTCTTTACATGTCGCTCTCTCACTCGACTTCCTACACTTAGCCAACAATTTGTCTTTCCTATTCTAACGACACATGTCAGTAGGAACTAATGGCATGAATTACAAATATACCTTCATATGTGTGACTTCCACTGGCTCTAGTCCACCTCGTACCCATGATATTTCTGACATGTATCTTTCTAATCATTGTGTCATTGCATGCCTTCTAACATGGATCTACTCCATCAGATTCTTTCTCTTTCATTTCTGTTCCTTATATCATGGATTTTATTCTGTTGTGGCTTATTATTATGTCGTGGCTTCTCTTCTTCAATTGCTTCTTTCCTTAACCCCTTCCTCTTTATCTGCCTCTGTCGCACCTCATTTTCCTTCTTTTCCTTTATTTACTCTTCCTTCCTTATTTCTGTCGTTTCCTCTGTCACAACTCCTATCTCTTATTTTTCCTTATCTCTTTTCATACTTAATAAAAATTCTAAGTGAATTCTGCATACCTTTCCCTATGCCCAACAAGCCCCCAACACTCACCTATGGCTCGTCTCGAGCCACACAAATATTATTCCTCCATTTTTTCACTTGTGTCAACTTTTCTTTAAAAATATTGTAAGATTTTTGTTACTCTCTTCGCTTCTTGTCGCACTTCTTCCTCCTTATTCTTCAATTGCTCCACAAGGTTGGAACTGATATGTTTCGACATTACCTTTTCTAGCAGGAATCGATAAATTAACCACCACAGAAGTCTTGCTATAGAAATTACCTTTTCTGTTGACTTTATTTCTTCTTGCACCTTCTGATGTATAGGTTGAATGATGCATGTAACTCTTTTAGCTTCATCCTGTAGTTGTTCAATCTTATCTGTGCATTGTTGTTGTTGTGTGTGCAACACTGTGACTTGTTGTTGCAATTTTTTCATGTCTGTTTCCTTAGCCATTTTTTTCTATTAAGGGAAATTTTTCATTGTGCTCTTCATCTTGTTCATGTCTGCTTCAACTATTCATATCTCCTCTGTGACCTTCTCTAACTTTTAATCATTTATAAGTGCTTCCCAATCCTAAGAGACTTGGTCAATAGCTTTAGCATACACTGCTTCTACCTATTCAATCTTTTGTGTAGCTTCCATTGTTGATTTCATTTGTTCCTCCAACACCTCAGGGGGTGTGCTTGGTATTACCTACACCTCCATCTCTATGACTTTATTTCATAGGTATTCTTCTATTTCTCCAAGTTGAGCGACCTTGGATTCTAGCCCCATTTCCTTTATTATTCCTTCCTTTGCAAATTTTGTACAAGCAAGGGCTATTTCCTTGTCGAGGCTATGGAAATTTTATACCCATGTCTTCATCTTCTTCTCAGCCTCTTGTACTACTAGTTTCATATTCTTAACACTTTTGTTCACGACCTTCACTTTCTTAACTAGTGCGCCTTCTCACACTTTTATCTCCACAACTGCAACACTCTGCATTGCATACACTTCAGCTATTTCCATTAATGAGAAGTCTATCATTATTTGGCATATTCTCTTGGCAACATCATTAAACTATGGAGTTCCTAGATCGAGAACTCCTCCTGATACCTGCATTCTTATTGGTGGAACTGGAACTGTTATTCCAGTTGGTTTCACTTCCGAAGTCTTTGGTGGATCCTGCAACTTAGTACTTGGGGTTGGATAGTCTACATCAACTTTAACATCTTTGACAAATTTACACAAAACTTTGAGTAAATTGGTAACCATACCTATAATCTCTATCTGTCACTCCTATATGGTTTTGAATCTTATCTGTGTAGCTTCAACTATTACCTCAGTCATAAGTTGCAGGTCATCACTATCCAGGCTGATGGTATTTTCACTTCTATTGGCTTTTCTCTTCTTCTTCCTCCTGGACTCTTCATGTTCTGTCTTAGAGTATTTTATTTTATTTTCTATCTCTGGGTCTATCGGAGTTGAACTAGAACAACTATGTGTTGGGTCTAAATCCTCCTATGGAATCTCTTATTCACTTTCGCCGTTTGGTGGTGGTGGATCCTCTTGTCAAATTTGTTCTTCTTCTTGTACTGGTTGCTCTTCTGGCACCACAATGTCAGCCATTCATTAATAATGGATTCAACATCTTCCTATGAAATTATGAATTGTGTCTCCAACCATTGGTGATGTGGGTCCTGGTGCAATTGCATGTTGACATGGTGCACTCCATTTTCAAATCTAACAACTTGATGAAACCATTGAACAGTGTCGTTATCCAGCCTGTATAGGTTCCTTATCTTATGCCATATAGCCTCTCCATTAATAAATAATGTGATGTTATTTTATGTCTGACGTTCCTTTCTATTCTTGTCGAACCAAAGGTTTTAGTATCATGCTCCTCTGTAGTGCACAGACAGATCTACCCCTTGGTAGCTTGGTGGGTTGGACCATGCATTGAATGAAATTAATATTAACAGACAGGAGTAGTGAAATGAATTACCCTCCTCCTGTGATTCAATGGAATCTTGCAACAATTCATTCAACAAGAACTGTGACCAGTTGATTTGAACTCCCTTCGCGCACAGTTTAGCCAATGTGATCGCACCCGCAGTGCATTGGGTTGGTCACGTCTTGTGAAGTAATTTTGAGGAAAATACCTTCACATCAAAGAGAAAGGTATATTAATTGATGGAGGATATCATAAATCCTCTGTTCTCTCTCGTTACGTCATAATTCTCCATCGTTCGCGCTACTATTGACACTTATTGATCCTTCCTTAGAAGTGGAGTTGGGTCCATTCAAGCAAATGGTAGGCCTATGATGACTGCGATAAGTTCAAAATATATAGATATAGGATTTCCAAGACATAGGAAAACACCATGAAAGAATACCAACAATTGCTTAAAATAGGTGTTTATCAGTATGTTGTGGCAAAAATTTGGCATATATAGTAATGGCAGTATGTCGGACTGATCTAGTCCTCTATCCCACTCCATTGGGGAAAATTACTTCGACGCATTTGGTGTGTCTTGCATAGTCACCATATAATTCATGTGGTCCAGGTATTTATGCTTCTTTGTGTCATGGTAAACAAAGGATAAATTCCGTAGGTTCGACAATATATCCTTCGACACCTTCACACCTTTTAGCACCAATGGTGCTATTAGCGAGGCCCCTGTCCGTTTTGGGATTTTGAATTTCGGTGCATCACTTCGTCTGGGTGGAACGTAAGGTGGAAAAAAATTTCTTGTCTCGGAATATTCATCATCCTGTGGGGGTCGAATTGGAGTTGTCGATGTTTTTCCCTTCCTCTTTCGACTACCAGTTATCTTACCCCATGTGTTTCCAGATGAAGCTAGTTTGTCTGCATGCAATTTTCTAGATGACCTAAGGGGGTTTGGATCCACAACTGGAGTGGTATGTTCAACAGTTGATATGGTCTGTGTAGTTGCTGGTGCAGTATGTGCAGCATCTGGTGTGGTATGTGCAGTAGCTGGTGCACTATGTGTAGCAGTTGGTGCAGTCTATTCAGCAACTGGCAGAACCTTGACCTATGGTGGAATATAACTAGTAGTATTCTCCATGACTATCATAGGCGATACGGGATCAAACCCAGATTCAACAATTGTACTTGTGCTGGAGATGGAAATGACAATGCTATGAACAATTCGCTTCGATTCTCAAGGTTGCAGACAACAAAAGCTCTTCTCTCTTGCAATAGAATGAAATGAACTTGGGCACAAAGGATGATAGTGTGCATCAATTTTCCAAAACTGCTCTTCGCACATGTGTGCAATCAATAGAAAGGAATATGTCCTTTTAGGCACATGGACATACCGTATGAATCATTAACAAAACTTTTATGTATGATTCCAATTATATGTCACTTTGAATGGTAGTTATTTCCATAAATCTGGATGTGACCAAAAGGCACGCCGCCATCTTTTCTCGAAAATGGTGAATTAATGACCTCCATCCAGTCATATCTACAATTCTGGTATGTCATGCGATAGTGTTACACTCCTTGCGACTTGATTTTTATCTTTTCTAAAGCACCTTCCTTACAATAGTGGTGCAATCCTTGCGACCGATTTCTTCCTTCAACAGGGTTCCTTTCTTGTGATAGACCAAGTGTCTTCACTTAGAATTTTGACCTTCACTAGACGCGAAGTCTGTGAAACTTCACTTCTTGTTGTGACAGACTAGCAGTACGAGACCATAAATTTTGGCTCATCTTTCTTTCTTTTCTCTCTTTTATTTTTGTTTTCTTTCCTCTTCCTCTCTCTCTCTCTCTCTCTCTCTCTCTCTCTCTCTCTTTTAATGTGACCAAGTCACAACTATCGTAATATGGTTTCAGTCGAATCCCATTGACTAGTCCTCTAACTTTTGTCCCATATAATTTGTGTAGTTTGACTGCTCCTCCATCAGTGATCTCTTCAACAATGTACGGTCCTAACCAATCATTTTTTAAATTCCCTGGGTGCTTGAAGAATTTGCTATCATGCAAAAGAGTAAGACCTCTTACTTGAAACTGCTTGTTCTTAATGTGTCGATCATGTCATACCTTTTTCCTTTACTTTCAATGTTTTAATCAAACACTGTGACAAAATGTTCTTCTTCCAACTATATTAGTTGAAGTAACCTGTCTTCAACAACATCAACATCTGTCATTTCAGTGATCGCAAAAATTCTTAGACTCATTACAATGTACTCCAAAGGAATTATAACTTCTTTCCCATACACCAACCAAAATGGAGTCTGACCTATCAACTTCTTACACGTTGTGCGATATGCCCATAATACTGCAGAAATATTCTAGTCTTGATCATCTCTTCGGGCATTACAAACCTTTGTCAATGTGTTTTCCAGAATTTTGTTGAATGCTTCGACAACTCCATTTTCTTGAGGGTGATATGGCATTGTCCTTCTATGTTGGATCTGAAATTCCTCTTCCAGTTCTTCAATCAACTGATTAACAAAATGCGTACCTTGATCATTGATTAAAATCTTTGGGCACACGAATCTCGTCACAACATTTTCAAATAAAAACTTGGTTGCAGTCGCAGTAGTAAAATATTTTACGGGCGCTGCTTCATCCTATTTGGTTAGGTAATCAGTCAAAATGATAATATATCATGCTCTAGTGTGCTTCCCTGTCAAACTGATAGGTACTACAAAATCAACGACCCATTTATCAAATGCATGCAATGTTATATGCGGTACCAATGGAATTCCATCTCTTTGGGAAGGTTTTCCATTCCTTTGGTAGAAATCACATATGTAACAATAATCTCAGGCATTTGCATGCATGATGGGCCACCATAAACCTGCTTGCAAAATCTTGCACATAGTAGCATTTCCTGCATAGTGTCCTCCTGCGACACTGGCATGTGCTTCATTTAATATCATCCAATGCTCGTTCTCCAAAACACAATGGAAAAGAATCTCATTAGGATCCATCTTATACAAGTGTCCAATGATTAATTGGAAATATGCAACACACACAACCAATTTCTTCTTCTGCGTAGTGGTGAATTCAGCTGGCGCATAACCCGTACTTAAAAATTTGTATGATATCTCAGTATTGATCATAAAACATGGTTATCACAAATAATTGTGCATCAGGAAGATTATCTTCTAGACTAGTATTTTCTTCTCCACTTTTGATCCTCAAAAGATCGTCTGGCCCCAAATTCAATTGACCAGGTTTAACAATTATCTCAAAATCAAATTCCAGGAAGAGGAGAAGCCATCAAAATATCTTCTCCCGCAACACTGGATTATTGACCAGGAATTTCAATCCAGAATGGTTAGTGTACATATTGAAATGTCCTCCGAGTAAATAATGTATGAATTTCTGCAACGCATATACCATTGCTAGCCCTTCTCTTTCTTTCATGGTATAATTCTTCTCTGCAATTGATAATTTTTTGCTAGCGAAGGAAATGGGATGATCAATTGATCCTTCACCAAGATGCCTCAATACCACGTCGAGTGCAATAGATGATGAGTCAACATGAACATGGAACTATTTTTCCAAGTCTAGAAACACAAGTATTGGTGTAGTAGCCTTCTTGTTCTTAAGCTTATCTATACTTTCTTGGCATTTCATTGTCCATTGAAACTTAGTATATTTTTTTAACATTTTTTCCATCGGAGCAGTCACCTCCACATATCCTTTGATAAATTTCCTATAGTATCTAGTGTGTCCTAGTTTCACTCTTAACTGTTTAACTATAGTAGCTGGTGGTAGTTCAAGGATGATTGCAATTTTGGCTAGATAAACCAAAATTCCATCGTGACAGACCACATGGACCAATAGAGCTCCAAAAGGTGCGTAAAAGATAAATTTCTTCAAATTCAGGGAAATTTGATACTGGTGACATTGTTCCAACATCATTCTCAGGCTCTCTATATGGTATTTTATGAGCCCGAATATTGTCCAATCATCGAAGTAGACTGTTATATTATGAAACGACACTTCTTCGTCCGAGTACTGACACCAAATGTGTCAGCACACAAAATGACAATGTGGATTGAAGTAGCCTAAACACTATAGATGAAGTGAAGCCCTAATACATACTCCTTCCTTCAACCTTGCCTATGTTTATAAAGAATTTTTCCTTACACTCATGACTCTTCTTGTGTCAACTCGCATGTCACTCACAGGTATGCTCATATGCAACCTGTGAGTCAACTATGAAATATTGTAATCGCGAGTTACCTTTATAGAAGTCATGAGTTACGCACGAGTTTCCTATGTATGCACCCGTGAGTCCCTTAAGAAAATTAAAAAAAAACATGATTAGTATAGGGGCAGTTGGGTTCTAAATAATAACTTCCCTAAATCCCCTAACCATCCTAGACCTCATAACTTATCCTCACCAACAAGTATAAATATAGGAGAGGGGTATAGGATAAGGAGAAAGAAGTGGAAGAGAAAGGTTCTGCTAGAGGAATCCATTGGAAAGAGGAGCAAGAGAATTTAGTTTCTTGGTCAGCAGAGAGGCTTGTCTCAGATAGGGTTGTAATGTTCCCTACAAATTTTGAATAAATAGTGAATTTCTTCCATACTGTCTTTGCACATGTTCTTATTGTTATGAATTATGAAATGCATTGCTATTTATTCTTATATGCAATTATAGTATTTTCATATCTCTTTATATAACAATAAGGATTTTTGTGGAGGAACACCAATCTCTTTGGTAGGTACAAAAGGTTAGGAGCTTTAGGAGAATTTGAGAAAAAAGGCTAAAAATTGGATCAACCGCCAGTAATAAGGTACACATCCCATTCAAACATTTTCTCTCATATATGTTTCTATAATTTTTTATGTCTACAAGCCAAAACCTAGTATGTTGGTGACCCTAGGACCCCAAGTCATAGGGTGGATATCCCTCACAACATATCTGGTGACTCCACTGGGGACTCTAGTTTGTGTTGGGGCCTTTCTAATTTGTTTCCAGTCCATTTTTTCACTCTTTTTCTTCTTTAGTGATTTTATTTTATCTGTGTTTCAATCTGTTAGGATTTATAATCCTCCCTTGTCCATAATTAGTCTATTATATTATATTTTCCTAACTTAGGCGTCATTACTTGATATTGGGTCCACTAGTACCATTGCTTCCACTTGGGATATTGGTGCCACCAGTCCAACCAATAGAGTGTGGGAACACATATAGATGTTAACTGCAACTGAATGCATGTTCATGCATCTGTTTATGTGCCTATGAGACCAATCCCTACATTTTAGGAGCCACTCGGAGTGCCACCACCAACCTACTTTAGTTGTTGATAGTTGGTACCTAGTTAAGCTAAGTTATGCTCTAGTTACATTCAGCTAGGTGTCTTCCAGTTCAGTTAGTGCCAGTCTTGCA
This sequence comes from Pseudotsuga menziesii, assembly GCA_001517045.1. Taxonomy (NCBI): domain Eukaryota; kingdom Viridiplantae; phylum Streptophyta; class Pinopsida; order Pinales; family Pinaceae; genus Pseudotsuga; species Pseudotsuga menziesii. The sequence goes on from LPNX010828292.1 coordinate 1,082,377, forward strand.
TGGCTGCATGGGCGTAGGTGCCATTTATCACCTACCTTTCCAATTTAACCGGTTTAACTTATTGAGAGACATAATTAGACATCTGGAGTTAGACTAGTGAGCTCCGATAGTGATTTAGACACTTATAGTTAGCCAGTCAGTCAGGATTGAGTTCGTAGATTTGAATCATATCCACATGATTCAAATTATCCTTTATGTAACACCGTTTTATACTATTTGGATTAATGAATATAATATTTTAATTTTATCGAGCAATACTTATCATTTTTCTGTGAAATTTGTCTTGTTCGGTGTCTATTTTTCACTCCATTACACTGCACAATAATACAATTCAATTGAAATCATTTCCTATAGATAAATGGCACAATAATTGAAACATGGTATAATATTATATTCAGGCAAGTAACAAGTCTGTCAAATATCCATTGTACACCAAAAGTAGTTGGGTTTCCACATAAGTCATGAAAAGTGTGCATTGCTAACTCTAGATTTGTCCAGAGAAGTCTCTGTAGGCGTGACATACCCTAAGAAAGTGTACATGTTGATATGGAAGGATTGATTATGAGATGATTGCAAATTATTATTTTTATTTTGCAATGTTTCTTACAGGTACTACATAGCTTAATTGAATAATTGACTGTTTGGAAGGAAAATTGATGATTTCCTCAGCTCTCTTACCCTGGATCCTTACACCCTTCAACTATGTTTACTAGAGGGAAGATATGTTGGTCTCCTTGTGCAAGCTTGGCCTGTATAGGATGATTGTGGGCAGAGAGACAGAGCCTCATCATCCTACTGAGAAAAATAAGTTCTTGAATCGGTGGGATGAAGCATTTATATTCCTATTTACTCACATCTCCAGGGATCTCCTCTTTCATCTTGAGGGATTGAAGAATCCTAAAGAGGCTTGGAATAATCTTGAATAATTGTTTGGAAAATAATATGAGCTTTGAGGGAACATATTGGAGAATGAGCTAATTGAATTTCATCCCAGCAGTTTCAAAACTATCCAGCGGTTTTTCACAAAATTCAAGTCTCTAGCACTATAATGTAAGCAATGCAGAATAGAGAGGAAAGATGAGAAGCTTGTTCTCTCTGTGCTCAAAAAACTTGGTTCTGAGTACTCTATCTTCACCTCAACCTTCCCTTCCGGAAGAGCTTCCATCCCCAATTGGAAGATTCCTTGACTAGATGGATTTGATGAATCTTTAATACAGGAGCAGGATAATTTGGTCCAAATGGGAGTCCTCCAAAATTCCAAGAACCAAGATATTCTGATGTCAAACTCAACCAATGTGAAAGATAAAGGGAAGCACAAGGGGAAGGATCCTAAAGCCTCTAATTCGAATCCAATAGAGAATCAAAATACTTCTGAAGGAGCCTCGGGTTCCAAGAAGAAGAAAAAGTTTGTAAAGACTAATTGTCCTTATTGTCTAAGGGAATTTCATCCTGAAAACCACTGCATTAAGAAGTAGATTGACCAACTGTCAACCCTCCTTGAATAGAAAAACATTTCCTTTCCACAAGGAGAAAATAAGTCTGATGTTGGAACATCAATAGAATATCATGAGAGATTCCATGCCTTGAAGGAATGCCTTACTCATTCGAAAAATTACTTGATTGATTCTAGAGCATCCAAACACATGGTTGCCTCCAAGGAATCCTTTTCCACTCTCACTATATCAGAAGGACCTCGCATTCACATGGGATATGACTCCCAAAACCGAGCTATCAGGAGAGGTTTAGTTGAAATCCAACATGGTGAGTTCAATAATGTTCTCTATGTTCCCTCTCTTGCAGCAAACTTGGTTTCTGTTTATCAGATGACCCATATAGGCTCTCCCAAGAGAGTTACATTCGAATCTGACTCGGTTGAAATCATAGAAAAAGATACTAGAAATATCATAGAGAAAGGTATTGCTAATCATGCCACTAAGGCATAAGAGTTCTCTAAGTTTTTGTCGGTTTCACCTCCTACAACTCTATTTAATCATGCTAACAACACCAACAAGATATGGAGTGAGATATTTGGGCATATCAATTTCAAATATCTCCAACAACTCCACAATGATAAAATGGTTGAAGGATTTCCTCTCATCCAAACTTCTGATGGAGTATGTCCTGGTTTCTTGGTAGGTAAGCATCCAAAGAAGAGGTATGAAGTTGGGAAGGCACATAGAGCTACTTCTACACTTGATTTGATACACAGTGATGTGTCAGAAACCATTCCTACAACATCAATTAATGGTTCCAGCTTCATAAAAAATATCAAGTCCATAAAAACAAATAACGGAGGTGAATACATTAAAAGAGAATTTCAACATTATTGTGAATATGAGGGGATTCAAATGGAACACTCATTTCTATACACAACATAGAATAATGGTGTGGCTGAGAGTAAAAATAGATCATTGAAGGAGATGGCAACCTGTCTTCTCCAAGACAAGAATCTTCCTCCTTCTCTTTGGGAAGAAGGTGTAAAATGTGCTTCATACATACATAATAGAGTGCCTCATAAATTAGTGGTTGGGGCCACTCCATTTGAAGCAATGCATGGGAATAAGCCCAATGTCTCTCACTTGATATTTTTTGGTTCCAAATCTTGGGTTAGAATACCCATTGATAAGAGAAAATCCTTCCAATCCCATAGTAGCAAATGCATACTTCTAGGATATGTAGAGGATGTAAAAGCATATAAGTTGATGGAGGTTTCAACTAGGAAATGCTTCATTGAGCACAATATTTAGTTCGAAGAAGATTAGTTGTTTGATCTACCACCATCTGAAGCACAAGAAGGTATAACCAATCTTCCACTACCTTTTAATGATGATGATTTTTCACATGTTTCAGACTCAAATGAAGAAGAACAAGACCAACATGACCTTGATATTGAGGTTGAACCTTATGATATTTTAGATCCAGATCCATCTCCCATCCCAAATTAGTGGCCTAAGCCTAAATGGGCCCAAAATATCATTGATGCAGCTGGGGATGGTGCTGGGAATCCAAAATATAGAGGGAGAACAAGGTCCCAGTATCAGAATGAGCATGTTTCTCTCTCTCATATATTCTCTCACTACAGAGTGGTGCAACAAGGTTCTTGGAAATTGCTACTTGATGATAGCGAATGATCAACCATTTGGCCCACATAAGAAGAAACTTGATCATTCCTTTCTTCCTATGGCAAGAAGAAACACATACTACATCCATCATATTAGAAGGACATTGAGAGGTTCACATGCACAGCTTCAGGATGCTGCTGCATAGAAGAACCATCCTGCTGCATAGTGTTGCAAATTGCAGCAGAGTTTTTGCAAGTTATTTCTCGAAGAGGAAGATTTTTTTCCTAAGAATAGCTTGTATTTCATGTTCCTGCTTAATTTTTTATTTTTTTGGGGGGGGAGGGGGGAGTTTCCCATGAGGTTTTCCCCTATTTCCTCAGTTTATTAAGAAATATTTTTTAATTATTTTAGATTGTAATGGATGACTTTTGGGATTTTTTCTAGGGCTCACAGTTTTCTAGGTTAGGATTAAGGGGGGGGTGTTAGGATTTATAATCCTCCCTTGTCCATACTTAGTCTATTAGATTATATTTTCCTAACTTAGGAGTCGTTACTTGATATTGGGTCCACTTGGACTATTGGTGCCACCAATACCAACCACTAGAGTGTGGGGAACACATATAGAGGTTAACTGCAACTAAATGCATGTTCATGCATAAGTTTATGTGCCTCTGAAACCAATCCCTACAATTTAGGAGCCACTCGGAGTGCCACCACTGATCCGGTGGATTATTCCTCATTAAAGATCCAATATGGTACAATGGTTCAAAGAAGCCGCGGGTGAAAAAATCGGACGACGGTTATAACATCCATTGCATAGTTAGTCTGGCGGTGAGGCATAACCATACCGCGTAGCTCGGCGACATTTCCCTTAACCGTTGTGAAAAGGCCGCGTAGTGAATGGTTCAAAGAAGTGGCAAATGGATGGAAAAAATATAAGGATCGGAGGTCAGAAGAGCTTCTTCATTCCGCAACATCGGAGCTCACAAGAGCTTCTTCCTTCCGCAAACGGTGGAAACTTAAAGGATGTTCAGAACGGATCGGACATCGGAGCGAAAGCGGAATGGGAGCTGCAACGGCAGAGAGATAAAGGAAATCGCAGTCTACGATGGGCACAATCTTGATCGGAAGGATAATGCTTCCGGCAGCCGCAATGGCAGAAGCCCAAGACTTACAGAGCGGCGCACACAGCGACGTGAGGTTTGAAAATTCAAATCGGGAGACTTTACCATCTTCCGTCCGCAACTGCGGAAACAAAAGTAACAATATGTTCTGACTCGAAAACCAGTCGACAGCTGGTTGGGACAGAGTTCATCGGTGGAAAAAAATCAGAGTCATTGCTTATCACTGTTTCGCAATGACGGAAGCCCAGATAACAAAAATTCCGACTCAAACTTCCGCAATGTGTTCGGCCCCAACAACAAATGCTTTATTGCACGCTCATACAGTCCATTCCTTAACAGTTGTGAATGGGTGCACGGTTTGTGCATTGCATCTAGCGGTTATGTCAATGGGTGCGTGGTTAAGACTTAGCACCTGACAGTTTTGTGCACCGTCAAGTAGCAATGAGGGTGCGCTGTTAACCTTTGGCGGAGTTTCCAGTTGGTGAGACTCCCTTTATATCCATATTTGGTGGATCACAGAGATAGCAGATTCTAGTATGGTTCCATATAAAATTTGGCTTAGGGCTATCCATTTGGTGGATCTTTCTTTGGTTGTTATAACATTTGATCCATTGCTATATTTGATATAACATTTGGTTCCGTCTTGGCATGGGAGTAACGCTCTGGCAGGTATCATATCTGGCACAGTTTTGTTTCCACGTTTGGATAGTATGAACATCCTGTTGGTAACATTACGGGAATATGGAACGGTTAGTGATGATGAACGAGTTGGCATTTGGCAGGAGGATGCGGAACAGACTCTTTGGTAACGTTTTGGCGAGTCGACCCGGTGACGATTCCTCCCACTGAACGCTTCAATAGCTCGGTTCTAGCCATGATACAGGGGCAGCTTTATATTCCAGTTGTTTTCAGCCAGTAAAAAAAAGGAGAAGAAAAAAAGTTGGCTGTAAAATTATTCCAGATGCTGTTAGTGTAAAGTCGACCATTCTCTATTACATGTTGGCTTCTTTGTCTTTTGAAGACCAGATTGTAATTTCCAGAGAGGAGTCTTGAAGACTTTCTGTTCAGCCTTCTGTTTTACAGTTTTCTGTAGTTAATTTTGACAGAGACAGAGGATAGCAGGAGTGTTTTTGCTGCAATTTATCCAGAGTGTTGTTGTATTTAGAAGTCGACCATTTCTCTATTATAGTTTGGATTCTTTATCTTTTGAAGTCCAAGTTGTAAGTTCCAGAGAGGAGGTCTTGAAGACTTCCTGTCCAACATTCTATTTCTGCAAATGCTGAAGTTGATGCCAGAACCATTTTGTACCATTTAAAGCCATTAATTGGATCGGTACCCATTGGAGAGGGACCCGGAGACGTAGCCCAGTGGAGGGGGTGAACTCTGTTATCAACTTCTGTTTGTGACTCTGTTTCTGTGTTTTCTTCCTTGTATCTGTATATCATTGTTGTGGTTTTTCATTCCTGTTCTGAGCATTTAATTTCTGCTAATACTGTCCATTAATTAACCTGTTGAACGCATTCTTTTACAACAAACTTTTAATGCACTAAATTTGAGGTCCTACGGATCATATTATGGTATCAGAGCAGGTTGACTATTGTGCAAGTTTGTGAATGCTTACCACATCCAGGTCAAAGGTTGGTGAAGGAGAATTAGTTGAAGGAGACCCTGAGATTGGCTCCAGGAGAACATTTTCAAGAACCATGTCTTCTCCACGAGGGGAAGAAGAAGGACATACAGAACGGGAAAAACCTGTTATTTCTAAAACTGAGTTTCTGGAGGATTTTATGAGCATGAAAGCCATGATGGAAATTCTACTCGATGAGCGAGCAGAAAGGAAGAAGAAAGAAGAAGGATCTTCATCTAGAGATGTAGAAGTGGAAAAGGAAGGAAAGGGTAAAGGAGTAGGAGGTGATGGTGATCCTCCTGACACTAATCAGACTTTTTCTTCTTCTCATACTTCTCATTCAAATATGCCTTATTTCAAATTGGATGTAAAATTTGAATTACCTATTTATAATGGAGATTTAGATGCTGAAAAGTTAGACAATTGGATCAAGCAGCTTGAAGTATATTGCAGGGTGCAGGGAATTAATGATGACCCTTCCAGGATTCAATTGGCCACTTTGAGAATGAGTGGAATGGCTCTTACGTGGTGGGAGAGCAAGATTCAGCAAGAACTTCGAAAGAATGGTAAAATTATTTCAGTTTGGAATGAATTCATTGAAGTATTAAGGAAGCAATTTTATCCTTTAGTTCATATGCAGCAATTAATAATGAGCTGGAAAACTTGTAGACAAGCTAAAGGACAAAGCATTCAAGAATATACTCATGAATTTAGAAAGAGGGCTATTGCATTGAATGTTGCATTGGATATGCAAGAAACTCTTCTTAAATATATTGGTGGCATGCATTCTTATTTGCGACATACTTTGTTGATGTTTAACCCCAGTAATTTGGATGATGTATGTGTTCAAGCTACACATTTAGAAGCTAGGGGTAAGCATGATGATGATTCGTTTATGAAGAAGTCATCTAAATTTGACAACAAAGATAAAAGCAAAGATAAGGGAAAGGAAACAACTACCATCACGAAAGAGGGTGAGAGACCCACATGCTCACATTGTCAGAAAGGGCATGATGGTTCAAAGTGTTGGAAACTTCATCTGGAATTAAAGCCTAAGTGGATGGGAAGAAATAAAAACAAAGATAAGGATAATCAAGCAGCTAATGCAGCAATAATTCAAGACTTGGGATCTGATTCAGGTGATGAGACTAAGATCACAGCAATAGGGATCCGAGGTAAAGATAAAGGTATATCTCTTTCCATTGATGCAAGTTCAAGTTCTAATTTATGTGCCAGTACAAGTACAAATCTGCTATCTACTTCTATGCAAAGTGATAAAAGAAGAAGTGAACTGTTTCATGTTCATGTCATTACAAATCATACAAAGGTTGATACATTGTTTGATAGTGGTTCTCAAGTGAATTTGATATCAGAAGAAATGGTTAAGAAATTGCATTTAATTACTATGCCTCATGAAAAACCCTGTCCTTTTGGTTGGGTTACCAATGATACACAATTGCAAGTTACAAAGAAATGTGTTTTGAAATTTGCAATCACTGAAAAGTTTATGGATGAGGTAGAACTAGATGTAGTACCACTTGACATTTGTGGAATTGTACTTGGAAGTCCATATTTGTATGACCGGAAAGAAGTATTTTATAGAGAGCAGAACAAATATCATCTTTTTAAAGGTGGTGTGGAATATATTGTTCGTGCACATCGTATGAAAACAAATCTAGCATTTTTCACTACAAGTCAAATGAAAATGATAGTGAATGCTAGTAGGAAGTTTGCATTAATGGCAGTTAAATGTGAAAGTGGTAATCTGGAACATGGAATTAAATTAATTAAAAGTGTTCCCGAGTATGGTGCTTTGTTACAGGAACCTAAAAGACTATCATTTACCAGAGATGTACAACATGAAGTGCAGATGCAGCAAAGCATGCCTCTTCCAAATCTTGGCATGAATCGGATGATTATTCAATTTCTTCAAAATTATTGTGATGAACCTCCTAAGGTTTGGGATGAACAGTTGCAGCAAATGTAGTGCATTAAATCTCCTTTTGAGGCTTGTTTTTGTTATCTGTTGAAGTCACATATGAAATTTTCTTTCGGCACAAAAGATGTGAGAGGTGGACATCATGATGCAAAGGAAACCATGCAGCAGATAGTGCAAGAAGAACAGGAGATGAGTCAGGCAATTTGCAAAGCCGGCCATGAAAATCATCATCCTTTTGAAGTTGAAAAACAAATTTGGTTGCAGATCAGCAAGGGAAGATTGAAAGGATGTATGGAGATCGGAATGGTGAGGAAGTGGTACCCTCACCTTCCTGCAGGATGATCTAGGATTTTGGAGGTCCAAAAGATCTTCAATGGGGAGGATTGATCCGGTGGATTATTCCTCGTTAAAGATCCAATATGGTACAATGGTTCAAAGAAGCTGTGGGTGAAAAAATCAGACGACGGTTATAACGTCCATTGCGCAGTTAGTCTGGCGGTGAGGCATAACCATACCGCGTAGCTCGGCGACATTTCCCTTAACCGTTGTGAAAAGGCCGCGTAGTGAATGGTTCAAAGAAGTGGCAAACAGACGGAAAAAATATAAGGATCGGAGGTCGGAAGAGCTTCTTCCTTCTGCAATGTCGGAGCTCACAAAGCTCTTCCTTCCACAACGTCGGAGCTCATAAGAGCTTCTTCCTTCCGCAATGACAAAAACTTAAAGGACGTTCAAAATGGATTGGACACCGGAGTGAAAGTGGAATGGGAGCTGCAACGGCGGAGAGATAAAGGAAATCACAGTCCGCGACGGGCACAATCTTGATCGGAAGGATAACGCTTCTGGCAGCCGCAACGACGAAAGCCCGAGAATTACAGAGCAACGCACACAACGACGTGAGGTTTGAAAAGTCAAATCGGGAGACTTTGCCATCTGTCGTCCGCAACTGCAGAAACCAAAGTAACAATACGTTCCGACTCGAAAACCAGCTGACAGCCGATTGGGACAGAGTTCATTGGTGGAAAAAAATCGGAGCCGTTGCTTATCACTGTTCCGCAATGGTGGAAGCCCAGATAACAAAAAATTCTGACTCAAACTTCCACAATGCATTTGGCCCCAACAACAAATGCTTTATTGCACACTCATACAGTCCATTCCTTAACAGTTGTGAATGGGTGCACGGTTTGTGCATAGCATCTAGCGGTTATGTCGATGGGTGCGCGGTTAAGACTTGGCACCTGGCGGTCTTGTGCACCGTTAAGTAGCAATGAGGGTGCGTGGTTAACCTTTGGCAGAGTTTCCAGTTGGTGGGACTCCCTTTATATCCATATTTGGCGGATCACAGAGATAGTAGAGTCTAGTATGGTTCCATATAACATTTGGCTTAGGACTATCCATTTGGCGGAGCTTTATTTGGTTGTTATAACATTTTATCCATTGCTATATTTGATATAACATTTGGTTCCTTATTGGCATGGGAGTAACGCTCTCGCAGGTATCATATCTGGCACATTTTTGTTTCCACATTTAGATAGTATGAACAACCTATTGGTAACGTTACGGGAATATGGAACGGCCGGTGATGATGAACGAGTTGGCATTTGGAAGGAGGATGCGGAACAGACTCTTTGGTAACGTTTTGGTGAGTCAAACCGGTGATGATTCCTCCCACTGAACGCTTCAACAACTCGGTTCTAGCCACGATACAGAGGCAACTTTATATTCCAATTGTTTTCAGCTAGTAAAAAAAAGGAGAAGAAAAAAAGTTGGCTGTAAAATTATTCCAGATGATGTTAGTGTAAAGTCGACCATTCTTTGTTACATGTTGGATTCTTTGTCTTTTGAAGACCAGATTGTAATTTCCAAAGAGGAGTCTTGAAGACTTTCTGTTCAGCCTTCTGTTTTACAGTTTTCTGTAGTTAATTTTGACAGAGACAGAGGATAGTAGGAGTGTTTTTGCTGCAATTTATCCAGAGTGCTGTTGTATTTAGAAGTCAACCATTTCTCTGTTATAGTTTGGCTTCTTTATCTTTTGAAGTCCAAGTTGTAAGTTCCAGAGAGGAGGTCTTGAAGACTTCCTGTCCAGCATTCTGTTTTTGCAAATGCTGAAGTTGATGCCAGAACCATTTTGTACCATTTAAAGCCATTAATTGGATCAGTACCCATTGGAGAGGGACCCAGAGACGTAGCCCAGTGGAGGGGGTGAACTCCATTATCAACTTCTGTTTGTGACTCTGTTTCTGTGTTTTCTTCCTTGTATCTGTCTATCATTGTTGTGGTTTTTCATTCCTGTTCTGAGCATTTAATTTCTGCTAATACTGTCCATTAATTAACCTGTTGAACGCATTCTTTTACAACAAACTTTTAATGCACTAAATTTAAGGTCCTACGGATCAACCACCAACCTCCTTCAGTTGTTGGTAGTTAGGACCTAGTTAAGCTAAGTTATTCTCTAGTTAAATTCAGTTATATTTCCTATAGTTCAATTAGCTCTAGTCTTGCATGGTTGCACAGGGGTAGGTGCCATTTCTCACCTACCTCATTATTTTAACTGGTTTAATTGATTGAGAGACTGAATTAGACATCTGGAGTTAGACTAGTGAGCTCCGATAGTGATTTAGACACTTCTAGTTAGCCAATCAGTCAGGATTTAGTCATTATATTTGAATCATATCCACGTGATTCAAATTATCCTTTATGTAACACTATTGTATACTTATGAGATTAATGAATATAATACTATAATTTTACTGAGCAATACGTACTAGTTCTCTATGGAATTTGTCTTGTTCAGTGTGTATTTTTCATTCCATTCCACTGCACAATAATACAATTCAATTTCACTCATTTCCTGTAGATCAATGGAAAAATAATTTAAACACAGAAAATGTTGTTATGTACTTAGGATCCCTGGTCCTTTGATTTTTTCTTTTGAAAAATTTGAAATACACTCACGGGTTGTTGTGTTGATAATCATGAGTTTCAGGTTGTAATTGTAGTTTCCCTTCATAATAGTCAAGATTCACTTGCGGGTTTTCCACTGGACAATCGCGATTTCCTGTAGGAGTTGTCTAAGCCCTAGGGTTTTCCCCTATTTTTAGTGTTTTTTCTTTTGAATACTCATGTAGGGTTGCTTCCTGAGTCAGTATTACTCTATTAGCTAGTGCATTTCACTGTAACTTATCTTACAAGTTTGTGTTGAGTAGGTTACATTTGAATTCATGTGCAATTTTGTTTAGTTCTTTCCTCTTGGCTTCATTAGTTAAGTGTACGTTGTTCTATGAGTTTTTTATCTCTGCCAGTTCTCTGGTATGCTTTTATGCATCTAATTGCTTTGGTAGTAGTCTGAATTCTTCACTTTTCCCAGTCTTTTGATCTACTTGTTTTCCAAATCTAGTAGTCCATTCCAATTAGGGTTTTAGGCCAGCTTTGTAGTGTTTTTCAAAGTGGTGATTATAAGGTCTCAATACTCTATCTTGCATTTATACATATTCATATTTTCTAAATTTATTAGTTGCATTAGTTTTACATTGATTTTCAATTTTTGAAAAGAAAAATAAAACAAAGCATTTGTAGTTGCATTGTAAGTCTCATATAGGCTCTTTTAATGATTTTTTTCAAGTATTTTTCAAAAGAAAAAGGATTAAAAAGAAGAATTATTGTGTTTTCAAAGTTCTTAAGAATATTTCATTTGTTTTGAAAAGGAAAAAAACATTTTGAATAGCATTTGTATTTGGAAATTATTTACATGATCTTTCCTTTTAGTTGAGTCAAAACACCATGAGTTGCACTTCCACTACCTTAAGTAATATAAACCTTAAAAAGAACGCTTTTAATTAAAATTTATTAGTAAAAATTTCTTTATAGGGTCATACATCAACTAGATTAGGATAGGATCTTGGACTAGGTCATTTTAAACTATCCAATATCACTTAAACTCAGACTCAGTGGCTTATTTATTAGGTAAATCCACGTTTGCAACAGATCAAGCACGAGGTCATGTGAGGAATTAGTTGTGGAGAAACCCCTCCAATACTTTTTTCAATCATAAACCAAGATTGTTGTGCATTCAGGGGTTCTTTTAGTACCACCTTTAGGCCCCAAGAGGCACCGATGCTGTCGAAATTCTAGGCTTAGCTACCCTGCCCATGTACACAAGTTAGACCTGTGATTGTTCTACCAAAATCTTGTTGTAAGCTTGGTATCCTTAGTATCCAGACTCTTAGGTACTTTCACGAGTGACGGTGGAAGGCTATTTCCATTGTACCTAGGGCAGACATGGGAAGAAACCCTGGATAACAATTTGGGAGGGAGGTTTGGTAATTCAAATGCTTACACCCAGAAAAAATTATCAGAGGAGCCCGGTTAACTACTCTCTGATATTCACTGGTTTTTTCCGTGCCTTAATCATCCCAGATGCTCCTTTGGAAGGTGTATATTTCACCTTCCTATGTTTGTGATACTTTGGATTATTTAGTAGTGTGCTATGTGCTATGTCTGTGATCTAGTATGAAATTTAGGGGTGTGATTCAAATTTTTAGTTGTGGAGGATCAACCTCCCAGTAGGTATTGAAGGTTACAAAACCTTCCTCTATTATCAATAGTGGGGCCTCCACTACCCCCTAAAAGGTGAAGATTAGACACACACGGTTCTTTTGAAGTGACTAGAGTCATTCCAAAGTCTGGGAGAACCCAAACTTTGTTATACTCAGAGCGATCCCTTTTCAGTGGAAATTGAATATTTGCAAGCTCCATAGTTTGCAAGGAATTACATTTTTCCCCTCACTAACCTTTGAAATCCCATTTTAGTGCAAGTTCATCCATTTGGTCCTCTTTTTGTTGGTGTTCCTTTGAGTGTTGAAATGTCTAGATCAGGAGAAATTCTGGGGGATGTCTCTACCCCCACTTCAACCTTGATAGACAGTGGTGTCTCTCCCTCACCAGTGAGTGCACCTAGGCCAAGCATATCTACTGCACAAGTAGTGTCATTAAACTTTGGTTCATCTACCCCGGTGTCCCCAAGTGGTCGAGCGACTATTTCGTTGGAACCATCACACACTGCTGGTCCATTTGGCATGTTTGTCATAGGGATACCTAGTGTCCCTTTTTCTTCTTCTCCCCTATTCCCAAACACTCAAAGCGGCCCTAGTAGTTCTCGTCCATTTTTCCAAGGCTTTCTGTGGTATGGGGGACACATTCATCCATCTTCTCCTCATGTAGGTCCATCACCTACTTATAATGGTGTGCCACCTAGATTTCCAAATTCCTTTTCAGGTTTCAACTTAAACACTTCTAGTCAAGTGTCGGCTTCTCCTTTTGGAAGCTCTCCCTTATTACTTTTTAGTGGGGGAATCTCAGCTCCTATGTTTGCAACTCCAGCTTCAACTGAAACTGGTCGAACACAATATCACACACCACAAGTTAGAAATCCTTTGTATTTTTTATGGAATCCATTTAAAACCCTTCCTACTTCATCACGGCCAGTGGCTGGGGACAACCCCAACCTCTCTTTTGGGAGCCCTAGTACGGGTACTTCCTCGCCCCAAACTCCTCAATATCTAAATCCAGGTCAGCCTTGTTTACCCTTTCTGGAAACTTTAAAATTGCCAGAATTATCGAAATTCATGAAAGAACCTATTCGCCATGATCTGACTTGGCCACTGGTTCCCATTAAATTACCTTCATACACTCCAAGTTTGAAGGGAAAACTGGTGAGGATCCAGGTGACCATCTCATCACGTTCCATTTGTGGTGTTCTTCCAACTCGCTGAATGATGAATCTATTTGATTGAGGCTATTTCAACGAACTCTTACCAATGTAGTGACAAAGTGGTATATTGAAATCCCATCGACCGCATACAACATTTTTCTTGATTTAGCAACTCTTTTCTTGAATCACTTTCAACTTCCTTTCTGGTATGATGTCGATATAGAAATTCTGTTGACCTTTCACAAAAATAATTCCACTCATATATATGATCACATTTAGGAGTGGAGAAGGAGAAAGAGGCTTATCAAATCCAATATTCCTCCCGAGTTCTTACCGGAATGGTTTTTGAAAGGCTTTATTGCCTTATATTTCAAAATATGTTTCCACATCGGGAGTGACTACAGAGGAATATTCCATTCTTAGGGCCCAGCAACTGGATTTGATATATTCCCAGTCTGATATTCTATATGATATCATCCCTGAGGCATCAAGGTCTAACATAGACTTTTCCAAACCCAATCCTGGACCACATGCTAATGGCGTGGTGGGTTTAGTTGACACACTGAATGAAGAATCATTGGATAAATAGATCCATGAACTGTCGGTGAAGCAATATATAGTGGAGGAAGCTAAAGCTACCACCCCCCCACCCCAAAATGTGAATTTCTATTCAACGTAATCTACCCTAAAGGGCACTCAACATCCCGGTGGGAAAAAGAACAAGGGTAAGAAAGGTGAGGGGAATAAAAAAAAATAAGAAACCCACAAACAATGCTGAGGGGGGTAAAAAAGAGAAAAATAAGGTCAAATTTCCTTGCAATCTTTTCTAGGAATACCATTTGACCTATCAATGTCCCTTAATGGATCAGGCACAAGTTGCTAAAACAACAAAAACTGGCCATCCTGAAGGATCCGTTTCCCCAAGGAAAAATTGAAACTTCTAGTTTAAAAGATGTTGGGGGCACACAAAGTGCTCCTACCACTGATCAATCTTATATCAATATGGTCTAATCCCATATTTTGTTACAGACCAGAGCTGATAATTATGAATTGGAGGCTCAATAGAAAGATAATCAAACTGTTGATACATCAACCCCACTTACAATTGAAAAATCAGCTAATGTTATGCCAAAGATACCAAAAGGTGTATTTAAAAATACATTACATAACCCTAATGCAGGGGCTACTTCAAACTACTCAGTCATAGAGGATTTATCCCAAACCCCTTGTGCGGTGTCAGCCTTAGAAGTGTTCCAGAGTTGTCCTTCACAGCGAGATGCACTCTTGGAAGCCATAGGCAGTATGGAATCCATGAGCCTGATGGTTAAATTTAATCTTTTTGAAGTTAAATCATGCCTACCTCACCATGTGAAATTTTCCATTAATGTCGTCCATGGTGGAAAAACCATTGGAAAAACAGTAATTGATGAAGGTGCATCCACATGTGTGATTTTGATCTCATGTTGGAAGGCTCTGAGATCCCCCAAGTTGGTCTCATCAAACACTTTGTTGAATTATTTTGATGGAAGGTCTTTACATCCACATGGTATCCTACCATCTTTTGAAATAAAAATTCTAGGGAAAGCAGTCTCCATGTAAATCGAAGCAGCTGATGCTCCTTTGGACTATAGTTTAATTTTGGAAATAAGTTGGACATATGCGATGTGCGTTATTCCATCGTCCATTTTCTGAGTCCTTGTGTTCCCACATGAAGGAAATTTGGTTAATGTTGATCAAATGACATATACTTGAAAGGGCCATTTGGAGACTACTAGATCTACCGTACCCTTGATTGATCAGTCGCTCCCGGAAAATGAAATTATGGGAGTTGGGATGTATGCATCATTGATGGGAACTTTTGATATGTGCACTCCCATAAATTACTTAGGTTCAATGAGTGTTGGGAAGAATATCTCTATGGTTGTAGATACAACTGACCCATGGGCCCTCCCTTTGCAAGAAGAACCTCAAGTTCCCTTATCAGTAGTAGAAGTAGCTTATCAAGCTATATTTGATGCTAATGTTGATTCCATCTCAATTCCTCCAGTCTCAGAAGAGTCGGATGAAGCTTACTTTCCTGCATGGGAAGATAAATCTATATATTTTGGAAGCCATGATCAGACCTGAAAAAATTTGTGAAGATATCCATCACAAGTACTACTTTCTTTTGGAACTGAGGAGGATAGAAAATTTCAAGTTCCATGTGAGACTAGCGGAAGGTATTGATTTTCCCATTAATCCTTTTCCTAAGGAGGAAATACTTGTCGAAGGGAACATGGAAAAAATTTCCACCACTATTCCGATCAATATATATATATAAATAGATGTTGTGGAAAATGTGCATATCGATGCAAACTATTCTCCTAAAGAGATTGCCAACTACACTACCTTGTTTAAGGAATTTCACGATATCTTCACCTGGTCATACGAGGAGATGTCAGGCATCGATCCGTCAATTATAGAACATAAAATACAAACTTACCCTAATGTCAAACCTGTTCAATAAAATATTAGCCCTGTAAATCCGTGGAAAGTGACATCCATTAAGGATGAAGTGGAAAAGTTTTTGAAATCCAGTTTCATTTACCCGATTTCTCTTACGGAATGGGTATCCAATCCTATGTCGGTAGATAAGAAACAAGGGACTATATGCGTCTATAAAATTTCTGATATTTGGACAAGGCTTGTCCCAAGGACAACTACTTCATGCCATTCATTAATCATATCATTGATTCATGTGTAGGTAGCGAGGTGTTCTTGTTTATGGATGGTTTTCTGGGCCATAGCTAGATTTAGATCAAATTGGAATGCCAACACAAAACTACTTTCATTTGTCCATGGGGTACATTTGCATACAAAAAGATTCCTTTTGGCTTAAAAAATGCTAGAGAAACCTTTCAATGTGCAATGAACTTTGCTTTCCATGATATTAAGCACATTGTTGAACCATACTTAGATGATCTATTGAACCATTCTCAGAAGAGGAAGGATCATCTAGATCATCTTCGCTTACTTTTTTAGAGATGTAGACACTATAAGATTCATTTAAATCCCCACAAGTGTAACTACTGCATTGAATCAGGGTGATTAATCAGTTTCATAGTGTCCAATAAGGGTATACGGGTTGATCCTTTAAAAGTAGAGCCGATTGTTAATCTATCTGCTATTTGATCCATTAGACAATTACAAAGTATACAAGGAAAGTATAACTTTATTCCAGGATTTATTGTAAAGTATGCCAAGAATCACTAATGGTTTTATGCACTTGCTTAAGAAAGACACCCCATTTTTATGGGATGAAGCTGCACAACAATATTTCAAGGCATTGAAAAGAGAACTGTCATCAGCTCGTCTTTTGCGCTCTCAAGACTACATGAAGGAATTTATATTGTATCTGGTTGCATTTGATTCAATGATAGGCATAGTGCTAGTTCAAGAAGATGACAAGCTCCAAGAGAATCTTATCTATTATCTCAGTCGCGCTCTGGCTGGTCTTGAACTGAGATACTCACATGTTGAGAAACTAGCTATGGTGGCATTTTATGTCGTCCAAAGGTTGAGACACTACATTCTGCTAAGGACAACCACTGTGGTTGTAGACATAAATCCATTTCAATACATTTTATCTTGACGAATAA
The DNA here is from genome assembly GCA_001517045.1 of Pseudotsuga menziesii. Lineage (NCBI taxonomy): Eukaryota > Viridiplantae > Streptophyta > Pinopsida > Pinales > Pinaceae > Pseudotsuga > Pseudotsuga menziesii. The sequence goes on from LPNX010828292.1 coordinate 1,099,474, forward strand.
TTAGGGGGAAATTTAAGAAGTGTATTTTCATTCTCCAAGAGTTTGACCTCGATTTTCAGTCCTCCAAATCTTAGAAGTCCCTAGTATTTGCGTAACTTCTTTCAGAGTTCCTGACTGAAGAAAGCATAGTGATAGAAGATGAACCATTTGAGAATGAGTACATTTTCTTGATTTCAAGATCTGATTCTTGGTATGGGGATATCCTAGTATATCTCCAAACTTTGAAGTCTCCTACGACCTTCTCAAGGGAAGATCGATGTAAGCTATGAGTAAATGCGAAGAACTACCTCATAATCGGTGATACTTTATATAGACAAGGAGTAGATTCCATCTTGCCACGTTGATGCCTCACCCATGAGGAGGTTGAGATTGTCCTAAATGATTCTCACAGTGAAGTGTGTGGGGGTCATTTATCCGGGTTAGCAACGACCTAGAAGATCTTACGTGTCGGTTATTTTTGTCCCACCATCTTCAAATATTGTGTGGAAGTAGTGAGACATTGTCATCCATGCCAAATTTACACCAGAAAAATGCGGTCACACCTTGCTCCTCTTTTCCCCATCATCGCGATAGGGCCCTTCACCAACTGGGGGTTTGATTTCATGACATGCAACCCAGTGTCTGCTAGGGGGCACAAGTATATCATTGTCATTGTTGACTCCTTCATGAAGTGGGTAGAGGCAATGCCTACCTTTAAAGTCGGTGGTGATACGACATCATATTTCATTTTTAATAATATCATTGCTAGGTTTGGTATTCAGAAGCAGATTTTCACTGACCATGGTAGTCACTTCCAGAATAGGACGATGACAGAATTGACCACTATATTAGGTTTTAGGAAAGACCACTCGTCTTCCTTTTACCTGCAAACGAATGGACAAGTTGAAGCAATCAATAAGACTTTGAAAGCCATTCTCAAGCGAACTATTAATGCTATTAGGTCAAACAGGAACATTATGTTGTATCTGACACTTTGGGCATACCGAACCAATGTTAATACTGCCATAGGTTTCTCACATTTTTAGCTCGTTCACGAGGTGGAAGCAGTCATGTCAGTTGAATGTGAGATACCATCCTTTAAAATTTCCATTCACGTACTTCCTGAAACCACTAGGATTGAATAAATTTTGTTACATTTAGAGAATCTGGATGAAAAATGCATAGATTTTCTCACTACAAATGAAGCACACAAAAACGAGGTAAAAAACCAATTTGACAAAACTGTAAAACTTAGGGTTTTCTCCAAAGAAGACATTGTTTTGGTCTGGGACAAGTATAAGGAATCCCTGGGTGCATGGAAATTTAAATCTATGTGGTTAGGCCTATATGTTATGTCAAAATTTCTAAAGAAGGGAGCATACGAGTTAATCAATTATAATGGTAATAAGTTGTTGGAGCCTCGAAACGGTCTCTACCTGACAAAAAAGTATTATGCCTAGGTGTTAGCACTCAGAATGTACCCAGGTTGTAAAAGGTATACTCCAAGGTAACAACAAAACCACTTTAGGAAGAGACTGGTATTTTCTTCCAGAGAGGGATCTCTCAATAAAGATTTAACAAGACCAGATTTAACAATAACATTCAATAACATTCAAAGATTTACGTATTTGGCTGAAAAAATCACATAACCATTGGGCATGGAGTCATATACAATATAAAGATACCACAAAGACATATACATGATATTCATCAAAGGCAAGGTAATCATATCATCACAGTCATTCAAATTGATTCAGGTGGAACAGAAGAGATGAAGAAACAACCCATTAATACAGAGCATCAACAAGGATGAATTCTATATCAACTTTAGCAGAAAAAATCATATAATATATGAAATGATAACCAGAGCATAAACACATGAATTCTAATCATCTAACGCTATATTCCAGATACGAGAAAGAAACAAAATGGAGTGTTACACAAAGGAGGCACAATCACATAAAGAAAGAAGCACAGACTGTAATATCAACGACACATGAATCTCTGACAAAAAACTCTCATGCATTCACTTTGTTATTTAAAAAACAGATATGTTCTCCAAAATTATTCACCACCCGATGGGTTCCAACCCCCATCTCTTAAAAAAGATGCATATTTATACATAAAATGATCGGTGCTCCAACAAGAAGATCAATAACAGAATGATAGGCTTAATTTAGAGTTTGTAACTGAATTCCTAACCCCTAGAAAGTTTGTTACAACTCCAATCCTAACAGATCATAAAGTACAAATCAACTTGACAACAAACTTTCTCCCATCAGCTCCACTTCTTTGCCCCATCAGCTCCACGTCTTTGTCCCATCAGCTCCACGTCTTTGCCCCATCAGCTCTTCAGTGCATGACACCTGTTCCTAGGGATGGAGAATATACTTCGTCTTTCCAAACCGCTCCACAGCTTTCCACTGCTCCGAACTTGGGGTGTCACACTCCATCATTTCCCGAATTGCTACTTCGAGCTCCATATATGCTTCATAGGATTTTCTGGGCAATCTGCTTCTGATGATGGCGAACTTCTGTAGAATATTGAAATCTTCTGTGAGCATATCCACGATGGTCTTCCCTGTCAGGATTTTCTCCAAATCATTGAATTTTGAGTGGTCCATGCAGCACTGAACAAGAAGGTTATGATAATGTTCCTGTGAGAACATCCGCCCTTCTCCATCCCAGAAAGAAGGCAACCCGTCCTCGAACAGTTCTTTAAACTCCTGTTTAAAATTATTTACGTGCAGCAACAATCCTTCTGATTTATCTTGGACCGTTTTGATTAAGTGATGCTTATGGATGATTTTCTTTGCCCACATCACTATTGATACTCTGTCCTTTATGCCCAATTCCTGCAACTTCTGATATGATAGTGAATTTAGAAAATTTAATGTGTTCTGAGCTGTAATAAAAGGTCTTTTCTCCATATGTTCGTTTACCAGTTTCATCCTCTGGTGAGCTAAATTTATCATTATATTCAAATCATCAATAAAATTTAAATAGTGCCGGAAGTTGGTAATCTCTATACACAAGGTATCCCAAATGATATGTTTTGCCCCCTGAAGAGGGCCTTTCCCAATGCATTTTTCTTTTAGCTCATTGAATTTCTTCTATAATTGATTCCTGTCCCGCAGTATTTGTTTTTTTCTTTCATTAACTTTGGCCAGTTCAGCTTTCATCTTTTCATTCTCTGCTTTCAAATCTTTGATTGCTTCTTCTTTCAAACTCACCTGGGACATTGGCACCAACAAATAGTCAGTAGAGAAATCATCTAATGGATTCTGGATATTTACAATAGACAGGTCCTCGCCGGTGGGAGTCTGGCTCATCAACTCTTCCATAATCTCCTTCTCTTCATTTTGATCTTTTTTCATCAAGGAGGTTTGGGATAACAGTTCCTCCCTTTCGGCTTCCCACTTCTCTTTTTCTTCTTGTAGCTCTCCTGCTCTTCCTTTATACTCCATCATCTCTTGATGGACTTTATCCTTCTCTTCTTGGAGAGCTAGTAATTCAGATGACTGAACATGTTCAGTACCTGGGATCTTCAGTTTCTTCTTCAGGACCTGGAGTGCATTATCCTTTTCCTCTAACAACCTCTTGATTGCCTGGGTACTGTCTGAACTAGCAATGTCTGTCTGCAGCTTCCTAATCTGAACAAAATTTGCTTTATTTTCCACTTTCTCATGTTTCAACTGAATCTCCAATTTGTCTATCAAAACCTGTAATTTATTAATCTTCACCATGGCTTGTAGTAAGTCTGAGTAGATGATATCGCTGGTCTGTTTGTGGAGTTGAATTTTATCCGGAGTACTGATTTTGTCTAACCGGATCTCCATTTCGGACATCTTCTTGTCGCTTACCATAGCCATTTAAAAAGTATTCCTCTTAGCATCTCTAGCAGAGACCAGAGAGGTTTTTGAACTGTACAAACTTCTCACCTTTGGGAGCAAATTTCTCGTTTCCTCCATAGACTGTTTCCTCTTCTCCATGTAGCTAGTTTTGAGCTCTTCCTTCGACTTAAACACATGGCATAATTCCGAAATGTCTACACCACTCTCCACATTTTTAAAAGAGAATTGACTTACTTGCACCACTTTCATGGGAACTAGGGCAACTTTTTTGGAACCATCGGAAACTTCCTCATCTATAATGTCACCACTTTTAAGTAGCTTTGCCCTTTTATGGGGCCCCTCCTCATCTACATCCATACTCTCAGTTTCAGACAAACTCCTCTTGACCACAATACCAGCACCTTCTGTTATTTGGGTCGCTGTGACAGGTGTAGCATGTGTCACTACTACATTTCGATCCAAAATCCGACGGTTACTTCCGATGGCACGTGGATTTTTTCTTTTGAACCTACCAAAAATAAAAAAGTTAGATTTTTTTTAAAAAAAATTGGTCATAAGCGTAGCTTAAGCGACGGTTAGGCTCATAAGCGTCGCTTAAGCGACGGATGTCTTCATAAGTGTCGCTTAAGCGACGGTGCTTCAAATTGGTCAATCATTTAAATAAATAAACTTAATTGGTCAATTATAAGAAAAAGGTGCTAAGCATCGCTTAAGCGACAGATCCTTTAAATTCTTTACAATGTCCAAATTAGCGGGAACAGGTGGAGAAGAGATTAATCACTTGAGGGAGAAGGATGCTCGATGCTCTTTCCTTTTCCAAGCAATATGGATCTCCTATGGAGCTGGAAAAACAGCGTTGGCCAGTGATGTAGATAGTTGTTCTTGCCAAGACGAAACTAGAGTTGTTAACTTTTATTAGGAAAAACCGAAGGGGAACGATTGCAGGATTGGGCTGTGGTGGAGGTCTCGTTGATTGGCCAATAATTTCCTCACTTGCTTTTTCTGGTGCGCCTGTTCAGTGGAGGTACATTTCAATATATTTTATTGAGTAAATATATAATCCGAAGTCCACAGTTGATAAACTATTTATTTTTTAGCTATAGCGAAGTTTTACTGAAATAGTTCAAATTCGTATCTACATCTCAGGCTTCCTTGTTATTTGTCAAACTTTATGGGAGCGCTTTATAGATATAAACTTCAAAATGCCTACAGTTTAGAACCTCACCTACTGATTACGCCCATATGGAATTCCATGATGCATATCGCTAATTTTGTATCTATATTATGTGTCATTAATGCAATCTTAGGGATTAGATACAGAGTAGATCCTTGGCAGTAGGAGTTGAACCCCGAATAATATTGATTTCAGCCTGTACCCACATCTTGTTCCAGTGCATTCCATGAGATATCTTATGGGTGCAATCAATGATAATTTAAAATTTTTTTTAATTGGTAATGATAAAGGTTTAAATTTTATATATAAAATACTTTCATAAGCAAGATCCATTCAGTCCCACTGCCAAATTTTCTTTTGTCATATTCATGGCAGACCAAATTCACATTCTAAAAGCTAGAGAGCATATACTTATCCAGTACCTTCAACATGAAAACCAAAACTCTTCTTCTGGCCTCCTACCGAATACATAGTTTGAAACTAGTGACTATGCAAAACATGACAGGAGACGGTGGAATTGCCTGGTGAAAAACTTTGCTGGTTAATCTAAAGACAAAGAAAATACAGAGCACAGTGAAAAACAATCATACACAACACACACAGCAAGCAGATTTCATGGGACAAATACTTCTCTGCTTTATTCATTGTTTTGGTTTTTAGAAAAGATTGCAATTTTGAATTTTGGGTATTTTCTTTATGCTCCTAAAAGCCAGGAGCAGATTTCCTCGGACAAATACTTCTCTGCTTTATTCACTGTTTTGGTTTTTAGAAAAGAATACAATTTTGAATTTTGGGTATTTTCTTTATGCTCCTAAAAGCCAGGAGCAGATTTCCTCGGACAAATACTTCTCTGCTTTATTCACTGTTTTGGTTTTTAGAAAAGATTGCAATTTTGAATTTTGGGTATTTTCTTTATGCTCCTAAAAGCAGTCAGGTACATTCCATGCTCTTTCCTTTTCCAAGCAATATGGATCTCCTATCATTCCGAAGCTGTGATGATTGAAGAGCTGGATTACTGTGATGATTGAAGAGAAATATGGATGGGATTCCGTTGAAACAGATGATTGAAGAGCTGGATTGCTCTGATGTGCCCTCCGTGTTCATTTGCCCCATTTCTCTAGAACCTATGCAGGATCCTGTTACCCTTTGTATAGGCCAGAC
>LPNX010828310.1:0-13683 GCA_001517045.1 Pseudotsuga menziesii
ATATATAAAGTGGTGCCAAGATAATCTGTCAAGCCGAAAGATAAAATTGATGAGGAAGATTAAAAGCGTGGGGTTAAAAAGAAAGGAGATTTAGTGAAAAAAGTGGTGATTAATTCGGAAAAAAAAAGAAAAAAGAAAAAACAAATCAGATCTAATGGTGGTCATGCATTGCATGAATGTAACATGAAAATCTGAAGTAAGGGCTCAAGGGTGTGTTTTACTTGAAATCTTTCGGGACTTGTGGCCAATTATTCTTCGTCACGCCTCCCTGGGGGCCTTTTTTAAAACCACTCAGTGAGTGAGCATTATTGCCTTGGGAATCCGGGGTGGTTTCCACTCATGAAGAAGTAAGTGGTCTTGAATGTTAGCCCACATCAACCTGATCCCATCACATCCATTTTCCAAGTGTCCCTAGGTGTCAAATTCACATCATCCTCCATCATCAAGTACTATCATGTTATTTGTATAAATTTAAAATTTCCCAATTGTTAGAGGACATTCAATCATTAACTTTCATTGTCACTTATTCATATAGATTTTCATACAATCATCCAACTTGTTCATGTGAAATCCAAGTTATATAGTCACAGGTCCAGGTCCAGTAAGCCTTCCACATCATATTTTATGGGTAATCCATCCATCCACTCAAGTGTTTTTACCATTTTTACTGTGTAAACCTAATATTTACCTCAACCTACAAATTAAGAATTCTAACCCAAAACCAATAAATCCCACTGTCAAAATGTCTCATTCCACCACTGATTTATCCCATAACCCAAATCTGCTAGAAATGAGGCCACATCCAACCACCAGGGTGACATTCAAGACACCGAAATAACCCAGTCTAAATTAAATTTAACCATCAAAGAGGGATGAATCCTATATTTTGAAATCCCAAACCCATGCCAATGTGGGATCAGGTTCTATCCTAACATGTATTCCCCCAAATAGTCTATTTCCCCAAATTCACAACCTGGTGCTTGTTATTCTTTTCCCCAAGCTAGAAATATTTGATTATATCTTCAAACCATTTGAGGTTCATTTGTTAAATATAGGATGATAGTATCAAAGAAATGTTATCTTTACTTAAGGGAGAAGGAATCCAACCATTCGAAGAGATAAAAATACCCCTCCTGTATCAAACTATGAGCCGTAATGAAAAAACCTTGGTTTTAACCCAACACATCCCAAACTCCAGGCCCCCATTCAAGACTGTGTTTTTCAAGACAAAATCCAGAAAGGCTATTTCCCTCATTTGCACAATCCTAGGATACAAAAATGATGATGAAGTCGATGAAACCCTGTTGATTATCCTAACACATATACATCCTACAACCAAGGAGTGCCCTAAGTGGGATATATGTGGTTTCCTACCCTAAGAAATTACCCAGCAGTTGACAAAGTCCCCTTCCTTAGAAATATTCAGATATCCATCTTGTCTATTCTTCTTGTTCTTGTACTAGAATATCAAGCAATTTGATACCCTAGGATTAAGGATATTAGATGAACAAGGAAGATAAATTCTATTTTATGAATGGAATCACTTATTTTTAAGACAAAAAAGAAACTCCAATTAATGATAATTTACAAATAGGGTAATGAAGATTGCATACAACATAATCCATGGAATTTGGATTCCCACAATTCATAGGGAAAGGAATGGTTACAACTTACCCCAGACACAAGACTGGGTGAGTTATTTTCATTCAAAGATCACACAATTATCAATATTTATGGATTTAAAGGAAAACCTTATAAATTTCATGTTATCCTGACTATTAGAATCTTTGCAATGGAATATGTTAGGTAGAGTTTTGTCTTAGATGAGCTTCATCTCAAGGGTTTAGGAAGCACAAAAAATTTCACATTCCTAAAGATATTGGTCACTTCCAAGTTAACTCTTTGAGTTCTCTATAGGACATGGAGTCTTTTCTGGAGCAACTAAATCTAGAAAATGCACAAACATGAGGTTATGACCCACATAAGGTCATCTTAAAGAAGAAATTGGAGAATAAGAATTCATCCTATGACTATACACCCATACCAAAGTGGGATAAGATAGAAAATAAAGAGAGTTGGGAGGAATTTGAAGATCCCCAAAACTTCCTCAATAGAGCCTAATGAACCAGAGAAAATATAAGTAAATAAAAGAGGAGGTGAAGATATGGAGATAGATTAAGAATAGAAAGTCCCTCAACCAAAGAAAGCAAGAGCAGAACCATAGGAAACCTCCCATGCCTTGATGGAGAAATATATTGAGAAATAAATGTCTAAAGAAATTGTGGAATTAAGTAAACAATAAATAGATTTAGTAAATATTCCAATAGTGTTCATATCATACCCTTCCATGGATTTTACTATACCACGTAAAGAAAAGGTCCTTACTCATCCAGGTCCTATTTTAGTGCAAATAGATTTGTAGTCTATATATGGAGAGATAGAAAAAAAGTTTCCAATCCATAAATGAGGACAGGAAATAAACAACTCCTTCTCAAAAAATATTATTATCAATAGTTGACCACATTGATAATAGATTCAAGTATGCAGTGGTAGAACTAAAAGTACCCTTTCCTACCAAACTGAGTGAATACAAGGAAAAATAGCACATCATAAATTGGAGTCAGTTTGGAATCCTAGAAAAAGTAGGTTTTTTCAAATAGGCCAGTGATATGATATGTGATGAGGTAGTTAAAGCCACCAAAATAAATACAAGGTTGAAATAAGCACTCAACAAAGTTGGGGACCCATTGAAGGCAGAAAAATGGACAACAAGGGATAAATAAGTTATAATGAAAGATATTGAAGCTGAGAAGATAGTTGCTCTGAGTTCAAAGCCCAATGATGGGCTGCAAATCAAATCCCTCATAGAAACTAAAGATAATGAGATTTCAAATCTCAAGAAGCACATCAAAATCCAAAATTTGCACCATGTCTAGAAAACTGAGCTTAAGAAGGTAGAAAAAGAAAAATAAGAGCTACCAACATCCATGGTAAAATATAAAGGAATGGATGAATAAAATGAAAATAAGATCAATGAACTGTCGACAACACAAATATCATCTCTAAAATCAGAACATGCCGCGAATTTACAGACTACAACAGTATAGATAGTTGTACCAGAAGTGTTAGAGAAGGTACATGTTAATGCGAAGGTTGATCAAATGACTCAAGAACATGTGATCCAGTCACCTGCCATAGAAGTGGTTTATCTTTATTCCATGGAATAATATGAGACTACTCCATAACAAGCTAAGATAGTGGAAGATAAAGGTAGCAAAAAAAGAGTCTTGAAAATGAGCATGAAGATGGTGATGGTGAAAACGATCATAGGGATGGGGATGGTGACAATGACCATGATGGCATTGACGGTGAAAATGGCCACGAGGATGCATATGGTGGGGGTGAAAAATGGGCATGATGGTGGTGTAAGTGGGAATAGTGATGGTGACAATGGGTGTAACCCACCTGCCACTCTATAAAATACCCCATGCATTACCATTCCTTGATACCAACCTATAAATAACTCATGAATTAAAATTATTACACACATTTAAACAAGGTAGCACATGCATGTGGTAATTTTTTTATATAACATAAAACGCTAGAGAGCATCATTATACTCTCTAGTTGTGCAAGTTTTGTTAGTAATCACTAGTAGAAAATGAGAAATTAATGACTAAAAAAATGACTAAAATCAGGCTATAAACGACTATTTTTGAGTCGCTGACTAATAGTAGCAAATTACCACTATCTTATAGCTAGTCGTATTTCACTAGTCATTAATAACTTGACTTAGTAGTCATTGATTTAGTCATTGATAGACAATGCTTTAGTCATTGATAGTCAATGATTTAGTCATTGTTTTAGTCATTGATAGTTAATGATTTATTCATTGATTTAGTCATAGATTTAGTCATGGATTTAGTCACTGATTTAGTCATTGATTTAGTCGCTGATTTAGTCACTCATTGCAACCATTAATGACCAAATATACGACTAAATAAACTACTAGATGTTAACATATTAATGAATAATCTAAATACGACTAAGATATAGGAAATTAGCTACTAATAGTCGTATATATGTGAATTTAGTCATTTTTGTAGTCACAAATTTATGATAGGGCACGGAGGAATTGAACCACCAACCTCCTGCCTATAATTAGGCAAGCGCTCTACCATTGAGCTAGCACCCTTTAAGAATTTTTTATTGTTTGACAATGATGATATTCAAACAAATTAATGATAGATATCAATCTACAAACTACATAATTATTACTATTACAACTTACCAGTAACTAGTATTTATGAAAGTAGTCATTTACGCAGTGAAAAATTGTAAATAAGAAGGAGCTGCGTTGGATGATTTCGCAAATCTCGACGTTTTGATCCCTACTATGGGATCATCATTAGGAGACAACTGAAGCGTGAGGTAAAAGACCAAGAAGCCCGTTAGTATTTATAGTTAGTGTGAAGCATAATAGGTTATAGGTTTTTAAGTCGGTTTTAAGTTTTAAGTTTTTTAAATTATTTTATTTTTTATTTTTAGAAATCATTATTATGAAAATATTATAATAAGGTTTAAATATCTAAATTCAGGCGTTTTGGGAACTTCTCCAAAATCCCTCCAGACACATCATTACCATCATTGACTTTAGGCATTTGCGTAGTGCATCTTTGCATTCTCGTATGCCTGGGGGGTCAGCAGATTTTATAGACATTATCAGATAAGCATAAAATTTCAATCATCTGAGTAAAACTAGGCCACTATCAAAGCAGATCGGGAGAAAAACAGACTCTTCTTGTACTGTAACAAAATATGAAGCCAATTATGCAAACATGCTTGAAATTTTTTAAGATTTAGACAGTTAAACTTAAACCTGTCTGTAGCACAAGATCAATTCATGCATGGCCATTAAAATGTAAAAGAGGATAGGAAAAATTCAAAACTCACATAAAAATGATGAATTCAAAATGTATCTCTGACTTGTATTCAGGATATAAAGTTGCTAATCCCTTGAATCTTGTAGCATTTACAATTAAAACCACAAATTATAATAGGTCAACGACCATTCTATCAATTGTTACAAAGCAGTTCTCCAGATTTCTACATGTCAAAAAATTATGACAAACAAACAGACCATGTACTTCAGCTTAATAGCTGTGCAAGCTTAAATTTTTCATAGTCAGCCACACTGACATTTTATTTCAAAGGAATGCTACAACCACAATGCACTTTGTAACATATCCATTGCAAGATTGATATCCAATTTAGAATTTGGCATGATATTAGTCTTATAAAGGAAAAAAAACCAATAAAAGAATACTTACAAGGACAGGTGTTAAACGCTCGTTTAATAGAATAACAAATGTAGCCAATACCTGGAATCTAAAAGCACATTCTAGGAAGGACAAAAATAGGTTTCAACTGTCAAACCCCAGGAATGTATTGGAGCCTAGATTTAAACCTAAGAATACCTACAACACTGAGCTTATGGTCCTGCTTAAGCACAAAAAATGTCTGGGTTACAAACATTGCTCATAAATATAATCGCTTTGTTCACCAGCAATGAATTTTTGAAAATAGATTTTAGCACACTATCGATCTGATTATGTTCTGTTATAAAATTACGCTACATAAACTGTCTTCAACTTTGAGCTATGAAGTTCAGGAACTTACCAAGAATCATCTGGCTTTCCTGATTCACAGAAAAGAGGTGGGTCAATAGTATTCAGGCTTCTAGGACAAGAACGAATATTAATTCTCTTTTGCCAAATGGCAAGATCACCTTTTTCATACTTCTTTTCCCAGCACAAAAGTTCTACTATTTCTTCAATTTTCTCTTGTTCCTGCTGGAGCTCCTCTTTTGATCTCTACCAAGATTGGTAATATTGCTTCCAATTGATGGGAGGACCAGAGAGAATCCAATATCCACCTGGTCTCAAGAATCTATCCACTTCTATCAAATACATACCATCTGCAAACAAATGAAGCTACACAAATCAATTTGAGAATCAAATCAGTAAATTCAAGGCTCTTCTATAGCTCAGAATTTTAACTTTAACAAAAGCATTAATCCTGTAAAAGTCCCCAATACCATTTGCAGTCCAAGGTATCAAACACCATGAACATTGAAACATGTCAAAAGCCTTGGAAGGGTAAGGAAGCTGTTGTGTCCCCATTACACCAATCACAGCAGGCATGCCTTGCTCCAAAGAAAACTACACTTGGGCTTCATGTGAATCCCTTGGTGCAAATGACATGGTCAAAACATTTCTCTTCAAAATTTATGCACCCCAACTTGCCACCTAAGCATGCCATATGGATTTCAGATAAGGGCATATACTCAAACTCCATAAATCATTGCAAAAACAAAATACAGGACACTACTATATGCATACAATTGATGTACAACCATGAAATGGGCAATATACAACCATTTTCAAATCTGTCACTGTTTAAATCGATTCCAATTATTCGAGAAGCTCCTGCAATTATTTCCCCTTCAGTAGCCTGCGTAGTTAAAGGCCAAATCAGAAGTCTAATAGATAATTAAAGAGTAAACTAGTTGTTCCCAGAGGCATTCTCGAGCATAGGGGAGATGTTGTCATGTTTGTACAGCTGTAATAAAATATTATTAAAGAGTAAACTAGTTGTGTCCAGAGGCGTTCTCGAGCACAGTATGGGGGAGTATGGGGAGATGTTGTCACGTTTGTAGGTGACGCTGTAATAAAATAGTAATAACTTTTTTACCCAACATGTTGATCTACCCAAAATTAAAATTAAATTGATCCCTCTAGACACTTGATAGAGCCTAGATTTGGATCTAGGCTGGTTATAATGATCCCAAAAAATTACAGACATGGGAGCTGATCAACTGTAAACTAATCATAATTATCCTCAACAAAATTGCAGTTTTTGAACTTCAGTGTATCAACATGAACAAAAAGGGAGAGAACACTTGTTTTTAGAACTTATAGCAAGCCCAACACCCCAAGGACAAATATTGCTACTATTGAACCCTTCTTGGGTTTGGCTACGTTCAAAGTTGCACCCATCCCTGATTCCACAACAAAATTAATTTTGAATCAGAAATCCAATCAAGGAAATGATCATGGATGGTTTTATTAACAATCCAGCAAACCACACTTTAAGAATTGAACTACCCACTTTGTAAAAAATAATATAGTTTAAATCAGTATCAAAAAGTCTAGGAAGTGATTTACCTATTGAGACACCACAACTCAGAATACAGACTTTGTTAAGAGGAGCCTCTGGATTAATTTTGGCAACACAACCGACATGCACAACAGTGTACTCGCTGAAATTCGATGTACCAAGGAAATGGTAAATCGGTTTTCCATTGATTGAAAACCTTGACTTTCTATCATTGATCATAAATCGTCTTTCAGTATTAATCCTTAGCAGATCACACATGTTGCTCTCCACTGACTTGCAGTGTCTGCATTCTCCACATTCTCCAGTAAATACAGGAAGCACACTGTCACCCTCCTTGAGGTCAGTCACCCCTTCTCCAACACTCTCAACAATTCTGTGTCAACCATGTTATAATTATAATTATAATTAGTAAGCAACAAATCACCAGAAAATTCATATCATTTTTCCCTCTTGAAATTCTACATCTCTGCTACTATGACTAATCAAATTTTCTCAATTTTTTTTTAATACAAACTTCATGGCAAGAACAAAGTGTATACCTAGCTGCTTCATGTACAAAAATGCAGGGAAAGAGAGGAGTTTGTCCCTGCAACGAAAGCAATGTTAGACGTTTAATTATTAAGAAAATTTCAGACTACATGCAAGAAGAATCAACAAGTTTCTGAATAGTCAGTGATGGATTTGAGAGAAAACATTAAAGAGCTGCCAATTTTCTCAAATTTCTCTGAGCAACATGGTTCATTGCTTGCGGTAAATACCTCCTCAGTCATGGATTGCAGGCTTGTAAAAAACAAGTATGTTGAGTATGTTCCCATGATTGGGGCTTGTTCCTATCCTTATAACCTAGCACCAAATAAAGATTCAATACCACAAGTAAATGCTGGAAACAAGAATAGCGGAAATGAAGGTTTGGGTTTTCAAACTGAAGGAGCAAAAAAGTATGAGGATGAAATGTTGTTGAACTCTCTGTGGGTAGAGGAGACATAAAGGATGAGCACTGGAAACTTTTTGGAGTCCCGGGATAGAAGAGAAGGGAAAAGAGGCAAGCATCAAAGCACGGTGATAATGCCCCCTGAAAGGAGAGATTTTGATCCTTTTGTTCAATCTCAACATGAAGCAAGCATTGCTTTTGGTCAAGTAGACACTCAAATGTCAAATTCTGTATGGGATGAAGGTGATGGTGGTAGACAGGAGAAGCAGTTGGATAGGGTTTCACAGGAAGATATTCTTTCTCCAGAAATGCAAGGAATGTTAGAGTTATGCTCGTTTAAGAGAGATGAGAACAATAAAAAATCCCTTTATTTTTTGCTCCAACAATCTGTAAATTTCCAGCAAAGAAATATTAATTTCAGATTGATTTTTAGATCCTTAAACCCTCATTTTCAATTATTTATTTTATCTAATTTTGTGTATAACAGATCTGTAATTTTCAGAATATAAATTGAACTTTCAGATTTGTTTTAGCCTAAGAATATCTCTGTTTAATCATTGTTTAAAAGCTGTGTAAATCTGGAATTTACTTGCTACAATTCAAATTAGAACCATATTTACCCTAAGTCCATTTACCCCTTTCTCTCCTTGAATACACCTTGGACTTAGATCGTTGTCAGGATTCCCCCATTTGAGCTAGATAGGAGAGCTGACCTAAACTGAGAGATAATACTATCAAAGTGAAAGTGGGTAGTTTTTCTTAGTCACCCATGAGTTCTCACATGTATGCTTGGGACTTTCACATTGAGTGAGAATGTAGGAGGTAAAAAGCTGGAAACATAACCAATTTAAAAAGTGGGAGAGAGTTATTGAGGTGATAGTGGGTAACCTCTCTGAGTTGTTCTTAGATCTTCACCTTGTGAGTTTGGACTATAACGCCATAGGTGAGGGTTTTAGAAGTAACAAGTACAAAATTAGATGATATCCTCATCATCAGTGCTAATAGGGAAGAAATATAATCCGAATAACTATTTTATAAACAACCACAACCATAAAAATTATTTTTAAAGGATCCTGGGTGCATTCTCATTGTTATTAGATGACTAATTCATATAGATAATATCTAACTAATCTTTATTTGTCATTCCCTAGAACACATGCATGGCCTCTTAATGAAAAAAAGAAATTAAAAATAGATATTAATTGAGACACTACCCTGAAATTCTTCAAAAAATTCAATCTGCTTCTTTATGACTCACCTGTATTTTATTTATGGCTTCTTGTGGGTGTTCAATTTGAAACCCAACCTGTGAAGTTAAAAACAAGAAATATATCCTCAGAATCTAAAAATAGAAAGTGACCAATTTCTTGATTAGTGTAGAGACCCTAAGGAGACATGATCACATAAAATTTATTGAAGAACATTTCAAATCAACAAGCTTGGCTATAATGTATAGACATGAGCCCAATCCTCATGATGAAATTTTCCAAGGAGCTTTCACATAAAATGAAGTATTGAGTAATATGGAAAATGACAATCAAAGAAGAATGTTGCATACAATTTAAGAAGCTAACATGAAAATAACAGTGGAATTCAGACAAGTATCATTTGGGAAATGACATGGAGAAAATAAAGGCAAAAACAAAGGTTGATGCCACCAAAAGAGAAGATTTAGAGAAAAATGTTTTTGAAGCCAAAGATTAGTTGAAGCAACAACAAATGCAAGCTATAGAGGAGGCCAAAATAAGGGCCAAGGAGGAATCTAAGAATAAGGGCCAAGGAGGAATCTAAGGAGGATTCAATTACAAAGCTCTGTTTACTCTTTTTTGCATGATTTCTCAATGTCAAAACGAAATATCCATTCAGTTGATGCTATGACCCATTTTGCTCCAAACCAAGCCAGGATTACTACATATCAGCACTATGTACATCCATCAATTATAGTTACCTAGGATATGTAGGAACAGAATTAGTCAAGCACATGCAAAAATATTATAAATGGACAAATAGAAGAAAACAATGTAGTTTAGACCTTCTTTAATTTCTATACTCAGATTTATAATACGATCACACTTTGTCTCTTAGGAGACAAGTCACTAATGAAACAATGGACATACCTGAGAGAGAGAGAGAGAGATAGGTAGTTGTAGTGCAGAGTGAGACAAATACCGACCACAAGGTCATGGATCAATACTGTCAACCTCAAAACATATATAAAAAACAAAAAAATATATTTCCATTTGCAGCAGCTATCAACCCAACATCTCTCCACCCACAAAACTCAAAATCCCTAATCGAGGTTCTACACCCAGCTTGATGAGATTCAAACTAGATTCATTTAATTTTTTTAGGCCTTTCTGGACACAAATAACTGCACCTAACTATCTACACATACACTCTAGTCTAAAGTGATCTACCTCATAGAGATGCACATGACTACACATTACACTCTAGTCTGTACCCTGTTTTTGGACAATTAATAGTCATAGAATGTTGGTTATCAATATTTTACCCCCACATGGTTTCGGCCTAGAATCTGACCACTGAAGGAAACTTGTTTGGACCAAACATTGGTGAGTTGACAAGCAACTCAGATGATCGAGCAGAGGTTAATATGTGGAGTGTGTCAAACTGCTCAAAGAGAGAGTCTTTACATTCAAAATTGTCAGACATTTTGGGAGATGAGTTTGAGAATACAAGTGAGAAAAAACCTGAGTTTGAGAATACAGGCAAGAAGAATCGATAAGTTTCTGAACATTCAGTGATGGATTTGAGAGAAAACACTAAAGAGCTGCCAATTTTGTCAAATTTCTCTGAGCAACATGGTTCATTGTTTGCGGTCAATTCCTCCTCAGTAATGGATTGCAGGCCTGCAGAGAACAAGTATGTTGAGTATGTTCCCATGATTGGGGCCTGTTCCTATCCTTATAATCTAGCACCAAATAAAGATTCAATACTAGAAGTAGTGCTAAAATACATTAGTGTTTACTTGTTTGCAGTCCCAGAAGGCGTCTGCAAAGGTCACAGTAAAAGGCACTGGAAAGACAAACTTTGTGGAGATGCGTACATTCTAGCACATCTTTCGAAGTTTTGATCGAATGTGGACATTCTACATTCTAGAATTGCAGGTATGGTTTCAGGCAATCCAGTATATATTTCTTATTATTGTAACCAGGTTTCATCATTATTCATTCCTGTAAAAAAAACTCATTTGTATTGTTGTGCAGGAAATGGTTATTGTTGCTTGGAATGGATCGGGTTCTCCAATGGATATTTTTCAAAAGGACCTTTTTGAGCAGGCCTTGAGTATATTTATTACAGAAGCAATACTTCATCTTGTTTAGGGTAAACATGTCAAACTGGGCCCAAGAGTTTTCTCCTAAATTCCCAATCTCTAAGATTGTTTATCAAAGCCAAGCCATCGTAGAGTTCCAAAATACTACATCCATTTGTAACAAGCTATTCTGTTTAATAATCTCTAGTTTCCATGTATGGTTTTTACATATATCAGTGTTGATGCATTTTCACGACTTTTCCCTATCGGATGAATGTATTATGTTTGCTTGTATTTTTCATCATCACAATTTCTTGTATTTCTAATTCTTAAGATAATCAATATTCTAAAAATTTAAGCATGATAAGGTTAAATAAAAAATCATCCGCATAGTTTTTTAAATTGTTTACTTGGACCGCAAATGATTTAAACTTTCTCACACTAATATTTCTTCAAATCCTCAAGTGTCTTGGATATTGTTCTCAACTTTAAAGCTTATCACAGCATGAGACTGTTTGATATGTTCAGGCACTTTCTAAAGATACTTGTTGCTATTGCATGGTTTGTTATCCTTTTGACATGCTATGTGCATACCAGAAGGATAATCAAGACTATCAAGTTGTGGCTTGGGCAAACAGGAAATATGCCTTCAATGTATATATTGGTTGTTGTTGTATATTTGCTACCAAATATATTGGCTGCCGTATTTTTTTTATTTCCATTGTTGCGGCGATGGATTGAAAGTTTGGATTGGCTCATTATAAGGTTTCTCCTCTGGTGGTCACAGGTATCCTGACAAACCTTCATGATTCCATACATGCAATATGAAAGCAACTTTGTTTGATAGAATTTTTGTCATCATCTATGTTTGTTAACAGAGAATGTTTTTTCAAATAGATTTACTTTTATAATATAGATGATAGTCATCAACCTCGGTCTTGAAGATGGTCTATTTAAAAACCTCTCTTTTATGTCAGTAAGTTATTTTTGAGGTGACTAACCTAGAAGAGGATGCTACATGTAAGTTATGTCAGTAATTTATTTTTGAGGTGACTAACCTAGCAGAGGATGGTCTATTTAAAAGCCTATCTTTTATGTCAGTAAGTTATTTTTGAGGTGACTAACCTAGCAAAGGATGCTACATGTAGCCAATAATTTACGTCGGAAGAGGGATGCACAAGAGTCAATTGACACTCTTAAAGTGAGTTTCCATGCTGCCTTTGGGATATTTGAGTAATGGTAGGAAGCATTTTGTAATATTACATTTATCTATTTATTTTTTAAAGTTCTTCCTTTACACTCGAGGGAAGCATTAAAATAGCCCCAAAGGTAGTATAAGTGGCTCGAGGAGCTGGGGCACCACAAGTGGCCCTCTTACACAAGAAAAATGGCATTCAAGGGAAACCCAATCATCAAAAGCATTTCTGTTCAGCTAAGCTGCCATAACAAGGGGTGTACTATTCTGTCAAATTCGCCCAGGAATTGTTCCTTGACCCAATTTCTTATTCATGTCTTTGGGGGAATAAAATCTTGATTAGTTCCCTGACATTCCACCAACTTCACTGCTGAACCACGTACCCATGGACAAGTTCATATTTATTAATATAATAGTCAAGGTATTCACGTGAAAATAAAATTAACTGGATCTGTACATGAAAGATAATTTGTTCATCCTTTGTACTTGTAGGTATATTGTATTCTGGGTGCTTCTACTTATCAGCAAATTGTCTTTCAGCTACTATATACAAGTAAATAGAAAACTTAGCATATATTTAGGCTCTTGGAAAGGTATTGTAATAGTACATCTTTTGAGCAAACAGTTATTAAGTTTTAACTTTTTTAGAGCACTTTTGCAATGCAGATAAAACCTCTTGTGCAACCAACAAAGGACATAATGAATGTAAAAGATGTTCATTATCAATGGCATGAGTTATTCCCAAATGGTAATGGATTGGAAGTTTACAATTTTTTCCATTATAGCTATACGTGTTTTATATTTATGCTTTAGTTCTCATCTTCTACTAGATCATTATTAAAAGATTGTTTCCCTTGCAGTACCAGGAAACATGGGTGCAGTTATATCTCTCTGGGCTCCTGTCATATTGGTACGTGATATTCAATGCATTGCACTACTTCAAAATATTATAGAATTTATTCCCTTTGGATAAAATTACTACCCTATAAAACTGGTTAGCAACTATAATAGTCGCAGGTTTGCAGAAAGGGAAGTATAAAATCTTCTCATTTGTACAAAACTTCTGCTCCAGAGGGGGCATGTATTAAACATACCATTCTATAG
>LPNX010828310.1:14090-26911 GCA_001517045.1 Pseudotsuga menziesii
AGTCCAAGCAATTAAGCAGGAGATCAATGGCATGTTTGATGCTGTTTAACTTTTGTTCAAGGTTTTCCACAATTTGGGCCAGGGTGTTGTTGTTTTGATAGTTAACAATAAGTAGAGTGTGGGAAATTTTGAAACTGCTACTTCCTCTGGACCTTTCCAACTGTTTGGCTCTGATAATTCCAATTGAGAGAGGCTTAGAAGTTCGTTGTGTCCTTGCATGTTGGTGGCATGATTAATGTTCCATGCCACAACATCAATGATTGAAGTGAGACGTCCTTTTCCAACATGGTAGAGAATGATCAAATAGATCATTTGATTAATCTTTTCTATCATCTGATTTGGACATCTAGGAAACCTTTCCTCAAGACGAAGCAAGGGCGACCAGGAAAAAAAGGAGGTAGCACTTGACATAGAACGAAATGATAGCTTACCACCAGCTAACAACCTCACGAGTCAGAACCTTACTCTTCTCTAATATGCATACAAATGCAGCACTGATGGAAGCAACAGAAAGCACATGCATGCAATTACACACAACTAGAAAAAAATAAACATGCATAATTCTTTTTATTAACTGCAACTAATTTACATAGTGCATATGCAGCCTCTGAACCTCTTTCCATTACAATAATCACAATAGGGGTTTCAGGGGCTTCTTCTTTTACAGCCACAGAACTTGCCAGAATTGCAAGGCTGAATGCCCTTTTCACAAAACACAGAACACCCACCGGTTTCAATCTTGATTGGGTTTACAACATGCAAAACCAAAATTCACTTGACAACTAGAATTCTTCTTTGCTGGTCTACTATAGCTCCTTTCTTTCTTCATCTTCTTCTCTGCTGGTAATTTTTGAGCTGATGGTTTTCTTTGTCTAGAGCTGCAGGATTTTGTTCTACATCATGAATCTGCTACAAGTTTGTGTCTCTTTTTCCCGAGATCTCCATCTTCTTGGATTTCTCTATCACTCTATCATCTTCTTCTTCTCACCATGATTCTTCCTAGCAAGCCAATTGCTGGAATTGTGTCCTCTTTGATTCAAGATCTATGGGATTTTCCATCCTCTACAAGTTATGAAGGGTGACCCCCTTCATATAGCATCATTGTGGATGGCCCAGGCACCCTCTTGACTATTCTTCTGGACATCATTTCCTTCAGAGTTTCTTTAATTCGACATCAGATGCTAGGAGAAATGGATCTAGTGGACCATGACACACCAACAACACCATCACGTTTTGGGTTCCAACCCCTAGTACCTTTCCCTCTGAGCATCTCTCCAAAGGGGCCACTCGTTCTCAAAGTTTTGAACTCCCCAGACTCTTACATCGATGTGTTTTTACTTTTTGTTGTATTTCTTTATCCGAGCCACTTAATGCTCATTGTACTCAACAATCCCATTGAGCTATCTTTTGGTCACTTATTGGACATTAATAAAATTATCTTATCTTATCTATATCAACTACTTCTTGTATTTCTTCCCAACGACTAGGAATGGGACTACATATTTTTCCTTTCCAAGGGTTTCTATATAGTTTGTAACTGGAACCTTCTATTTACAAAACTTTTTGGTTAGATTTACCTAACATTCTCTACTTTCCAAACTTCGGGTGGAGATTGTTCACCATATTCCTCAGCCAAACAAGATTTGCTAGATGTGTCAGCCTTCAAAACTGGAGACAGAGATTCACCTAATTTTCAGTGTCCCTTCTCCTGTGAGATCAGTGGGTGATATCTTTGTCTCTATAGGGACTCGAGAAACAACTTTCCTAATTTCTTTCAATATTACAATCATAGATTCATATCCCTCTTCATTAGGGAGTTACTCAACTAGAGATCCTAGTTCTCTCATACCCCCACCCTACCATGAGACCACCAGGAGGATCACCTCATATTCTCATTTCGTCCCACTATATTGGAGCAACAACAGATAGGGGGCATTTAACGTATCTCAGACCAAATGATGATGAAACCCTATGTCTCCCATTAACCTCCCCTCTAGGAGGTTGACCAATATCCTCAAGACTGGTTCAGAGGGGTGGGACTAAACCTCTAACTGTACATCATTGTAGTGATAGAAAAACCAATCCCAGACAGACCTAGAGCAGGGTGCCTCATTTCCATTGGATTACCTCCTAGATTTAGCTGAGCTTGGATGGTAGTAGAGCAGTATTTCCTCATTTTAATGTCCCCCCTGCCACCCAAAGATCATATAGACGAATCCCATTATGGTTCTCAATAATTTTTATAGCGAGTTAACACCTCAATTGGGGCTAGGAAACTTTGACATCATCCTCATTTCTCTCTCTTTCTTGATTAATACCAAGATGTCTAGTCTTGGACTCTCACTTTGTATCACTACACCTATGACTCTATTCTATATCTTTTGGATTTATTTTTAGTTATACCTAGTGATTATCTTAGCTAGAACATATCTAGGCTACATGTTTTCTTTCACTTTCTTTATTTTACTTTTAACATTACCTAGGAGTTGCTTTTGCACTCCCACATTGTATTTACACTGGATGTATCTTTTACTCCCACTAATGAAAAGAGGTTGGACAATGCCACCTTGGATGTATCTTCTCATCAAGAGAGAAAATATTTTAAACACACTCAGATTCAATGGATAAGAAATCATAAGATAGAACTGAATGTCGCTGCTGGATAAGAAATCATAAGATAGAACTAACCTGTGGTGCAACAGATGGCTCTCCCTCAAGGGAATTTAACTTTAGCCAATACTGTCTTGGAGGCAAAGCTAGTTTATTGACATGTACTGGCATATATCCCTGAGGGAATTTTGGAGACAAATAGGAAGAAATGTTTCAAGTTTTTGTGGACAGGTAAGAGAGAAAAAGATCTAATCCCTTTAGTCAAGTGGCAGTCACTAACTAAACCAAAGGAAGTTGATGGATTGGGTTTAAATAACATGCATTCCTTTGGTAAGGATTAGGCAGACGAGAGTATATGGATGTTTAGTTCTAAGGAAATCCTATGGAGGCAAGAGATTCTTCATAAGTATATAGAACCATTGTCAATGGAAGACAAGATTAGGCAGGTTGTTAAGCCTATTTTGTCAAATATATGGAAGGCTATAGTACAACCATTCCCACTAGTGGGTAACTGGATGGCTTGGAATGTTGGTAATGTAGTTAAAGTAAGGATAGGGGCAGACCCCTAGTTGGGAAGTGGTGAAGAACATATACTCTCTGAGGAGTTGGTTGTCACATTGCAGAACAAGGGAATCCATTACTTGGCACAAACAACAAATCCAATTTCCACAACTATTTGTAAGTAGGGATGTAAAAGTGAGGTAGAGTTAAGGTTATCAGAGAGGGAGGCAAAAAGGTGTAAGGAATATGTAGCTCAGTTTCAGAAGAATAACATCAGGCTTAGAGAGGATGATTCTTTAGTCTGGTCAAAGAATCTTACCTTGGGGTTACATACTCCAAGGATAGGATATAAAGCTATGTTTGTAGATAATTCATGAGAAGTAGAAACCTGGTGGTGGAAGAAGGTATGGAAATTCAAAGCTCCTCTAAAGCTAAGGTCTATATGTGGCTCACCAAACAAGGACTTATCTTGGGAAGAGCTCCAAGGGCATAGTAGGTCAGGTCCTGGTTGTTGTGTTTCATGCAAGCAATCCCTAGAATCAATAGATCACCTATTGACTAGATGCATAGATGCCTGTGACATCTGGTCAGAGATTGAAACTTTACTTGGGGATTTCTGCGAAGACTAGCAGTAGTGGAGAAGATGATTGAACTCCAGGTCTTTCAGAAATCCTTAGCCATCAATTAGATGATTGGTAGATTTAGGGTGGATGTGTTCTCTCAACCCATTATGGAGAAGATTAAAATGGTGGAGGCACAATCATTCCATCAGATTTATAGAGAATTTAACTCAGAGACGGTTGGACTGTCTAAAAAGGGATTACTGATGACATAAAAGTCTGGTTTAGTATGGGAAAGCAGGAAAGGTGTAAGCCTCCCGGAGAGGTCATTGCAAGGACAGGGCCTGTGACTTTATATTTATATTTCTGGTTTGAGTACTGATGCTGTTTCACATTATAGATGGAATTCTGCTCTATTTTCAGGTCGAAGTTGGTAGAAAGATTGCATTTAAGGACCATAGTGCTATGTGGAAGCCAATGATATTTTGTTACAATGTTTTTTTTAATGTATTAGTCATAGCACTATGGTCAAATGACCCTGTCAAAAATTCTTGCAGGCATTAGTAAAAGAAGTATTAGATAGAAGCTCTTTTTTAGATAGCTTTCTAGTGAGTTAAACTTTTTTATATGTAAACTGTTCACTTTTTACATCTAATCAGAAGTAACGATTTTTTAGGAGGACAAAAATCATCTGAGGCCTTGTAAGAAATTTATCAAACACAATTACATATTAACCATATCATTCTTGAAGTCTGTGTAGCAATACATTGATTATCTATTATAAACTTCGTAATTTCATCAAACCGATCACAAATTAAGGAAATCACCATATATGCACTTGAGGCGCGAAGTCTCTGTAAGCCTGCCTTAATTATTTTCTTAATTTCGTGATTATTTAAATTGACCTCTAACTTCCCCTAGAGCTCAACCGAGGCAAATCCAGTAAAAAATATCGCTCTTTACAGCCCGGGAGAGTGTCACTTTTGTTAAATAGAGCTCAAAGCTTTCGTGGTCTTGCACAAAGACTTCATTTCCCTAAATAAAAAGTGTGAATTCTCATTTATTTTGCAGCACAGCCTCACTCTGGCGAAGTAGGTGCCAAAATTCTCTCTTCATTTTCCAGATGGCTAAAGATGCCTCTTTACCGCTCAGGATAGTCTCGCTTTTGCAAAATAGAGCTCAAATCTTCTTTATCTTGCACAATGTTCTCATTTCAGAAACTATCACCTCACGGAGCAAGTATCAAAATTATCTATTTATTTTCAAGCAAGCTAAAGATGCATTAAATCCCAACCTCCCAGGGAAAAGCATTCAGTTATAAAGCCAGAAACCAGATCCGACATCACAGTAAATAAGTTAACCTCAAATACTAAAACTGAACCTTAGAGAACAACAAATATTTACCTGAAAATGTCCCAGCAGCTCACAACGCCCGACTGAGGTCTCGAAAATCTGTCCTTGGCGTCAATACTACGGTAAACATGCCCGATCAAAGACCTACCATCCAGGGATCAAATTTTAAGGGTAGGGTCCCATTTCATGAGAAATTGAACATGTAAAAATAAATCATTCTTTTCATTTGAAACTGTAAGTGTACAACAAAATTTTATTATTTACTAAAAACAGTGTATAGAAGAAAATGACAATAAGAAGAAATCCCGAGTGATTCAACATTTACATGGAATTAGTGAGGTAACAATGTACTCTCTCGGTCCTTGGAGCATATAGTTTATTGAACTTAGATAAGGGAAAATTTTTTCAGGCCAGTGAAATACTCAGTTGTTAGGTCATTGATAAAATAAGGCATTGGAATTTGGAAGGACCTTTGGATGGAGGATTGATTCAGCTTGATGGTGGCTCTATTGGTCAAGTGTGATTGGGCCTACCTAAAAGATAAACCCTAGAATGTAATACCTAATGCTTTCAGGGATAAACTTTTTTACTTACCCTAAATTCAGAAGTTATTTTTAGAATTGAATCATGTCCTCCCCACATGCTCAAATCAAAGTGATCAAACAAAGGCCCCAATTTTAGGTGGATTATGGATAGTCCCTCTAATGTATATCAAGTTTATACCCCAATTCGAAGTGATCAAACAAAATACCCAATTTTAGGTAGATTATGGGTAGTCCCTCCAATCTATATTGAGTTTATAAGCCCTATCAAAAAAATTAAGTATTTATTAGTCCACTATAAGGAAGAACTTTAAATTCTCCAACATATATCACTACAAGTTGGGTGTCTAGTTTCTACCAAATTCAATAAGGAAGACGAATAATAAACACATGTTTGGGAGGTTTGCGACAATGAGGATGTTGAAATCATGTTCTTTTCTAGATCATTTCACTCCCAGTCCCTCATTCATGAACGTCCGTTAAGGGATTCCCTTCTTTAGATATATTGGTAGACAATTTGTACTTCTTGTTTCCATTATCAGAAGGATGAAACAAAGGGGTCAGAGTCTACAACATTTACAGTTTCGGTTGTTAAATATTTTATCGTTTCAACTATTTGTTTCATCAAGGAAATTGGAACAATTCAAACACTTATATTTAAATATTGTTCTTTCTTTCAACCTAATGTTTACAATTCATGGCAGATAAATAAAATTAACAGATTTGGAACTCAGATACAAGGCTTTTTCTTCTTACTCCTTCATCCAAACGAAGTTGTGGTCCTAGACTATGAAAAGTATAGATTATTTTGGTTGTGATTTCATTTAACTACTGGGTTTTTTAAGGTTACATCTATTGAGTATTGGAGACTTAGTCTGGCAGAAGTGCAACAGCAAAATACATTACAAATTTCAAACAACATTTTGGATGGAGAAATTTTAAACCCTTATATTTATAGAACGAGAAGGAAATCCAACAAGAAACACATTTAACTTTTATCCACATATAAAATGTTACACAAGTGTAAAATGCTATACATACCTGTAAATTCACGACAGCTAAGTCGACAGCTTATCTCTGCATAATCTTTTGGAGGAAATTGAAATTAGGGAGACACTGAAGCATAGAATTGGAGAGTTGAGAGTCTGAGTCCCGACCTCCAACTTTCCTATACTTGTAAACCCAAAATAATTTTTTTTCATAGACTTCACCAATCTCTTTAAGTTCGGGGCAGCTCATCAATCCAACCTACCCAACGTTCTACCTTTGCTTCTCTTTCTCCTACCTGTGAAAAAGGAGGAACCTTTGAGTTGGCCACCACAAAGGACAATGAGGAATTAGAGTGTGCAACCATTTTCTTCTACAGAAAGACAATTGGAAGCAATGCCATCTCAATTCCACAATATACTGACGCTTCTGAGTTGGTTTATCTTGCCCGAGGTAGGAAAATGAATGTTTGTGTATTTCACATGATTACAAAAAAATCATTTTATAATTGCTTCTATGTCATAACATAGATATATCTGTGCTGGTGAGGGAAAACTGGGTATTGTTTTCCTAAGGTTTCTAGATAATTTCAGAGATAATTCTTCATTATGAGGGCACTCAAGTCATAGATCAGAGAGCCCATAGGAGGAATAAGAAGAAGAAGAAGAAGACTCAAATAAAAGGGTGAGGTGAGTGAGGAGGGGAGACATAATAGCGATATTTGCGGAAGAAACCCACTAGTGCTTTGAATGATGGGAACGAGCCTCTCTAAATCGTAGCCATTGTAGACATAGGAAACCCTCATAAACAGCTCGGGTGCAAGAGTTACCATGTAAGCATCTCGACAAATTAAGTAATGATAATATTCAGTTAAGTATATGAAAAATTTGTTCATTTCTTTTAGAGATGACTATATGCATATTGTACAACCATTCTCTATGGATGGCCCTCCATTCCAGTTTCCTTTGTCTCTACTACCTAACCCCCTTCCTTCGATGAGACAGGTAGACTAAGCAGCCTAGGTGGACCGTGGGAGACTGGGAGTGATGATTCAAATGATTATGACCCCAGTAAATGAATGGAAATTGGATTAAATCCTAGAATACTAGACTAACTAGTATATGATATGATTCATGAGCACAAACAAAGGGCGGTGTGCTGCTAGCCTACTACCAAAGATCCGTCATCCCGGTCTTGTGGTGGTCATAATAGAAATGTCTAGCACTGGGTGAAACCCTGGTCTGGAAACTTACATACCTATTGGACCAGGTTAGGTTCAAATCTAGAAAAGATTGCTCAATGCATTGTAAATTGCAACTTGTAAGTTGTATCCCAAAAAACAACACAATAGTTTTTCCTTACATAGCCTTGATAGTGGAGGGTTATCAAATCAATTCACCATCCATATATATGAATCATATGAGTATTTAATTTCACATTATATACTCAAATACTCAAGTGACTTGTAAGTTGTGATATCAAGTGACTCAGTGAACAATAAGATGACGGATGGAAAATTGAGTTGGCAGGTGGCATCATCTCATACCAAGATTTAATGAAGTTGGTGAATCATTAATGCATGCTAATTCCATTAAATGCTTTGAAAGTGAACATCGAATCGTGAGTCATAGTCCTGACTCACCGACTTGAACTTGGCACTAGGAAGCCTAGTGGCCCACCGTGGTCCATGTCGATTGGGACTGAGATCCTCATCCATGATCCGACTATTCAAGGGAACTTGGGAAGACTCTGAGTCTTGAATCTCCCATAGTCCACTGAATCCCTGGATAGGCAAATTTTGTAGCTGCCCTTCTGTTGCAAATTTACCGAGGCTTACTCAATTTCATTATTGAAGTGCTGGGAATGAAACTAATTTTTTTTTTGCATGGTAAAATTCCTTGTGGCCTTCTATGATGTTTAAAATGGCATTTGAAGGGCTCTGAAGGCTTCAAATTTGAATCCTACAACCATCTCGAGACTCTTTGGATTCCCCGACCTTCACACTGTAACTTCCCGCATCCGCGTTTGTTATCTATATTTTTCTTCGTGTGTTGTCCTTGTTATCTCGCCTTTTCCTCGTGTGTTTGTTGCAACGTTTATATGCTGATACTTTGGATCAATAGTTTAATTATTTATTTTTATTTTTATGATTGTTAATTTATTCTCATCAACATTATGACATGTTGAATTTTTGTATCCATGGAAGTGTTCCTTTAGTGATTTTGTGCTTTGGTCACTAAAAAGGGGACAAGTTATATGATACTTGTATTAATAATTAATCGAAAGAGGTTCATGAGGCCTTTAAGAGGTCAAGGAATCGAAATATTTCCCTGAAACTCAGAGATGGGGTTGAGCCTCTACCTTTATACTGCATATGGATCTGAGACTAGTTCTGGGTCAGCACCCCAGTTTAATTATAATTGGATCAACTACTACGATGTTTAAAGGAACTGAGATTGGTGAAGCTACGTTGACTGGTGCAGCTAGTTCGATGGTCATTGATCATAATACTTATACTGAAGTTACAAAATCACCTCAGTATGGGACTTGCAAGGACTCTTACATTGAAGGACCAACAACTAGCTATGATGCTTCTAGGTATCGATATGGTACTGGTTCTAGTACCTAATTCATAATTGACGTATAAGGAACATAATTTTCCTTTGGCATGTGCTTAACCGGGTTTGCTTCATTAATGGTGCAGCAGGGATAAATATGGTCAAGAGAAAATTCATGCAATTGCTTTGTTGGATCTCTGAAGATTGAGGTGCATGGCACCAATATTACTAATAGAAGGTAGACAATTTACAAAATTTTGACTTTATTGTCAAAATTGCAATTTTCCATGACACAATTAAAAATGACTAACATAAATGACTAATTCATATTCTTCTAGCTAGTCATTTTTTATGTTGTGACTAAATTAGTCACTTATGTTAGTCATTTTTAACTCTGTCACTTATTATCTAGTCATATTTGTTAACTGGTGACTAAATTAGTCATTAATTTTAGTCATTTATAGTTGGGTCAATCAAAATTGCTCATATTTAGTAGTAAATCGCTTGAAAAACCTGTGGTGACTAGAATTTTTAGTCACGTAGTAGCTAATTCCTCATTTTGTACTAGTGAATGAATTAATTCACCTAAGAATTTTTAATAGGTTTGATTAGTTAACATTTGACATGATTATTCACATCAAAACCTTGGCATCAAGTTGCAATCTTGTTATAAAATTTTTACCATTCCCGACAGTTTCTCTCTCATGTTTTCGACCCTACAAGATCGTTTTGATGTCTCGATGTCGGACGTCGACCATTGGAATTCCAACTAAAATAAAAAAAAAGGTTTTTCACCCTGATGTGTCTGCTTCAACATCAAACATCAAGACTTTTGACACCATACATCAGCACCGAATATTCTTCACATTGGACCTCCAGCATTGACACAGAACTGGGAAACATGCATAACTAATAGGTCGATCCCAACATTGGAATCAACATCTCAACCTTAGAAAACCAAACATCCTTCAACTAAATAATGTTGTTTTTTCTTGAGGCTCTCTCTCAATCGCAGACATCATATTGCAAACATCCAAATTATGTTTCAACCCTCACACATGACTTCTCCCTATGTTTCCTTGTTTATGTGAGTTCCACCACCTCATATTTGGGACCTCGACAACTCTCTATTGTTTCAAATAATAAGGGACTTAGAAAATTTACAAAAATGTCTAGGAGCTACTTAAGTCTTGAAACTATTTAACCCAGAAGTTTGGGAAGGATTTCTTCCTATATCTTGGCATCCAAACATGTGAAAAATAGGATGAGGTTTACAAGTAAACCACCATTCTCTTCACTGGTTTAAGCACTTGGGAAATACTTAATAGTTTTAAGACAACATATCGATGCCACACATATTGAACTCCTATGTAAGGTAATCCATTGAACATAATAATTTCAAATAAATATTCAGCCACTGTCGCAAACACTTAAATCACTTCACCATTTTAAAACAACATGCCTATAGTGCATACAATGGATTTCTGCTAAAGGAAAGTTACTTCCACATACCTTTTATTTTAAATAACTTAGTTATAAATTTTACATTGTTAAGATTTTCCAATTCCATTAGGGAATAAGGTTCAATCACATAGTTAATCATTCACAGACATCAACATCCTAAAAAAAAATATGAGCAATTCAGGAAATTTATTTATTCATTCTTCATTCATTCATTATCAATTCATACCTTTCATGATGTAATATATATACACAACAATACTGGAATACAGGACATGAATTTTCCATTCAGTCATTTAATCCTTTATCTTTCTGTGTATATTTAATTAATATAACACTCCATAGAATATAAATTTGCATTCCATTCACATGAACATAATTTATAAAATTGCATAAGGTACACAAAACATTATAAACCTATATAAATTGTTGTTAAAATAGGCAATTGGCTACATGTGAGTCATGTGCCACACAATTGTGGGCCATTTTTCTCATTAATATATCATCAAAGCACCATGCCCAAGCTGTGACTTGTGAATTCACTAGGATATGTATTCCCTTTGCATGAATTTCATTCAACAAAATAGCATTTATAATTCAACAATCCTCACAATTCATAGGGATTTAACACAGGTTTACAATAATCTAGGAAAATCAGTCTACAACCAATTCCATGCCAAACAATACACTTCCCACTCTGGCTTCTTTCCAATAGCACATTAGTGAAAACCCATCACTTCTATTTAGTTCCCAAGAATTCTACTAGAATGGTTCATGCAAAATTAATTATTTCATTAACCACAACTCAACAGTCAATCAGAGGTTCAATACTCATTTAGGGAAAAAATATTTGGCCAAGAATGCATAGTACAAAGTTTAATGATTCAGTAGTTTTTTGTTCTCGTCTCTACTATCAAGTACTGGTTCAACTCTCATCTCTACCCAACTTAGAATCTGCCACCAATCACATCCCCCTCTTATATTCCCTAAAAGACCAACCCATTCTCTCTCTTGTTATTTACTTCTTCCCAAATTCCATTTTGCATAAGGAGAGTCTCTCTCCTCGAACACTTGTCCTTCCCCCTTTTTTAATATTTTTAAATCCACTAATCTCATGACCTTTTAATTATCTCATAATTAGGTATTAACAAAAATTAAGAGGGTTTTATATGGGAGATAGGTTAATTCACCAAAATGATGAAGAGAGGGGTGACAGGTGAATTCTCAAAACATCATAATATTGTTAATATCCTCACACAAAGGACTTGAGGATATACTTGAGAGGTCATGTCTAGTGGACTGGGTCATGATTACTGAACTTGATTTCTTATAATATTCCCCTAGTGGATAAGGATTATGTTTCCTCTTTCAACTATATCCCATTTCTAAGTCCTAGAGGCTCATATACAATATCCAAAACCTCTTAATGTCACTAAAATCTATAATCAAAGGAAACGATAACCTTTATGGGTACTGTGTGGTCATTTGAGGTGTTCTTCATGACCATGGATTCTTAGAATATTTCATTAGGAAAATTCCTTCATGTAATTGTGGTATTTAATCATAATTTCTATAATAAATGACATCACTAACCATTTCAAATCCCTTAGTGCTCACAATATCCTAATGGCTTCCATATCCCTAATTGGAAGAAAAGGATACCCTTGGGAGATGCTAAGTTGTATCTTAATTCATCATTCATAGCCCTATATTTCCTAAACCTTCCTTTAAGGTATATCTTTTAGTATTCCTCCCCAAATAGTGTCAAATACCCCAATACCCCAAGACCGATACCTACTGTTCAGTAATTTTGTAATTCCATTGATACCAACACTCACAGGATAAGGATAACCTTGCGAGGTCATGTGTGGTGGTTTAAACTATTTTTGTTTGACCTTAATGCTCAAAATATTCCTTTGGGAGTAAGGCCTAATATTTCTCCCTAGATGATTTTGAAACCTCGATATCCATCTCTATTATTCAAATCCTTGTAATTTCATTAATATTCCCACTGAAAGGCGAATAATATTGCAAGTAGTTCTTGTGTGGTGGTTCGATGCATTGTTTTGGGTCCCCAGTGAACAAAATAATCCATTAGGTCCTAAATCTTGTGTTTCCTTCCTTTACCATGTCAAGGAAATAAATACCATGTGTTATCACCCAAAAAGGGTTCACTATCTCATCTACCCCATTAC
Organism: Pseudotsuga menziesii; assembly: GCA_001517045.1. Lineage (NCBI taxonomy): Eukaryota > Viridiplantae > Streptophyta > Pinopsida > Pinales > Pinaceae > Pseudotsuga > Pseudotsuga menziesii. Next base: position 26,858 of record LPNX010828310.1, read on the forward strand.
ATGGCTCATTTGTCCATTTTCCCACCATATTTCCATCAAAAACCCATAAAACCA